>CM042380.1:28266332-28496332 GCA_023634145.1 Thymallus thymallus
CATGCGATCAGACCAGGAAACATCTCTGGTCCCTTGATCAGATGGCAAATTACAACTTTGCCATATCAATACGCCCATTTATACAGTATGGTCCACCCCAGAAGTAAAACTACTGCTGAAATGAGAACTCGGGTTTGGAGAAGTTTGAATGATATACAGTATCAAAAGAGAGGCTAACGTTGGCCAATATTGCCAAAGCCCTTACCAAAAACCCTGTCGTTTATCAACAAGAGAACATGTGTTATCCATCAGTGTCTCCACTCCTCCCCTCTGGCCCGAGAGAGAGGGATGAGTGTTACAGGAGTGTATAACGGTGGGGGGTGACATCTCTCATGACATCACTCATGTCTCAGAGAGAGAACAGGTGCCCCGCCCCATACAGGCCTGATGGGAGACTGGGGTTCTGAGATTGATACAGTAGAATCCACAAGCTAGTTTGGATACACAACTGGGCATGGAAAACTAAACACACACTGCTGGACAGTCAAGAAAACTAAACACACACTGCTGGACAGTCAAGAGGTGGGATAGAGAGAGAAAGGAGTATTGACAGAGTAGGGTTAATGCACACACACACACACACACACACACAAACACACACACACACACACACACACACACACACACACACACACACACACACAGTCTTGTACAACTAACCTTGTGGGGACACACCATTCAGTCCCATTCAAAATCCTATTTTGCCTAACCCTAACCCTAACCTTAACCTTAACCTTAACCTTAACCTTAACCCTAAACACGTCCAAACACAAACACAGACACAGACACAGACACAGACACAGACACACTACAAGCTACAAAAACAATAAAGTTGCACACTCTATGCATTACCCTGAAGAAGGCTCACTGATGCCGAAATGTTGGTGATTTACCCAATAAATGACTGGGAGTTTATACATAGAGTGTGCAACTCTCTACTGTTTTTGTAGCTTGTAGTTTATTCTCCGCTAGTCAGCACATCTACATATAATACGTTTCTCTGGGTGTGCGCCAGCTCTTGTTTTTTAAGAGACACAGACACAGACACAGGTCTCAGTAAAATACAAGAATAACAGAATGACTTGGAGATGGAGGGAGGGGTCTCAGTAAAATACAAGAATAACAGAATGACTTGGAGATGGAGGGAGGGGGTCTCAGTAAAAGACAATAATAACAGAATGACTTGGAGATGGAGGGAGGGGTCTCAGTAAAATACAAGAATAACAGAATGACTTGGAGATGGAGGGAGGGGTCTCAGTAAAATACAAGAATAACAGAATGACTTGGAGATGGAGGGAAGGGTCTCAGTAAAAGACAATAATAACAGAATGACTTGGAGATGGAGGGAGGGGTCTCAGTAAAAGACAATAATAACAGAATGACTTGGAGATGGAGGGAGGGGTCTCAGTAAAAAGGGAAAAATAACAGAATGACTTGGATGAGTCTTTATTTCCTCTCTCAGCTTCCTCGTTACCGCCTCTTTTTGCTCACACCACAAATTCTGTTTATGTTCTTTAGTGTGTATGTGTGTGTTTTCTAAAATAATATGACACAGACACAGACACAGACACACTTTACCACATGATGCACTCTCACAGACAAACAGCTAGAAGAGTGGGTGAAGACATTTAAAAGTGAAACTACCTTGAGGAACTTGTAGAGCAGGAAGGTGAACCAGTTAGTCAGCATTTTCTCTGCCACAGACTCCGTCCTGAAATAAAGAGAGACATTCCATGAACAGTCCCTCACAAGTCTGTAATATCACCATCAGAAATATTCAATATGATCATCAAATATTCCCCACAAAACCATGACTGCAGTAATGAATAGGGGCTTCTGTTACACAAACATTACTGCAAAAACATTTGTCTGTCACTATATAAAAGGCCTTTTATATATTCAGGCACACCAAGGGCACCTAAACTACGCTGAGGTCTTAATACAAGAGAAAGCAATTAAAACCTTTGTACCAGATGGGATTGATGTCATTAGAAGGCCCTGTAATAATGCTGGCCTCATTATTACAGGACCTCATTACTACAGGGGGGGTTCACACACTGCTGGACAGTCAAGAGTTGGGATTGAGGAAGAAAGAAGTATTGACAGAGAAGGGGCAATGCACACACACACACACACACACACACACACACACACACACACACACACACACACACACACACACACACACACACACACACACACACACACACACACACACACACACACACACAACTGATGTAATTAAAAGGCTCTGTAATAATGCTGGCCTCATTATTAACCACTCCCTCCCCAGCCCATTCACATCCACTGTCTGGGACGACACAGCACATCACGTTACAATAGAAAGTGAATGCATACATCCATCGCCCTCCTCTCTTTCTCTCTCTGTTATGCTCTGTCTCTCGTGCCAGTGGGCGCTCCACTGGCGTGACTAATCGGGGCACCGTTCACTGGGCTGCCACAGGCGGCCATACCGTGTGAGCGTACAATAACAAACGGGGGGTCTGAAAGGCGAGAGGCGGGGATCGGATATCCTTTGACACAAATCTGGCTCCTGTGTGGAGGGTAATCTGCCAAGAACCCCAACCCTCCCCCTCACCCCACCACCTCAATGAGGCATGCCCACAGGCATCAATATTTCAGGATTAGGCCATTGTGTGTGTGTGTGCCCCCTTGCCCCACTTTCGTTCAGCTGCCACCTGCAGCCCCCCCTGGCCCCTCTTAGGAGGACCATGGCATTGAGAGACGGAGGCCTGTGCCTGCTGTGCCAATAGGCCGGGCCTGGAACCCCCTGCCAACCAGAATTGGCACAACACCTGAATGGGATTAACTTCCTGCTCTGCTTGCGCCCGCACTTTTATGCCGGCTCGGCGGCCGAGAGAGTCCTCGGCTCCAGGGGTCAGGGAGGTCACGTTTCATCTTTCCTTTCATGTGTCCTTCGCTCTATTCCTCCCTTCCACGCCCTCATTCTCTCTCCCTCCTCTCCCCTCAGACCTTGTCCCCTTATTTGCAATCATTCACACTTCCAAATGGTCTCCATGGTGACAAATTCAGCACATCAATCAAAGGGATGAAAAGAGTGTAAAGAGAGAAGTGGAGAAGAGGGGAGGGGAGGGAGGGACCTCAGTAAAAGACAAGAATAACAGAATGACTTGGAGATGTAGGGAGGGGCCTCAGTACAATACAATAATAAAATAATGACTTGGAGATGGAGGGAGGGGCCTCAGTACAATACAATAATAAGAGAATGACTTGGAGATGGAGGGAGGGGTCTCAGTAAAAGACAATAATAACAGAATGACTTGGAGATGGAGGGAGGGGCCTCAGTACAATACAATAATAAGAGAATGACTTGGAGATGGAGGGAGGGGTCTCAGTAAAAGACAAGAATAACAGAATGACTTGGAGATGTAGGGAGGGGCCTCAGTACAATACAATAATAAAATAATGACTTGGAGACGGAGGGAGGGGCCTCAGTACAATACAATAATAAGAGAATGACTTGGAGATGGAGGGAGGGGTCTCAGTACAATACAATAATAACAGAATGACTTGGAGATGGAGGGAGGGGTCTCAGTAAAAGACAATAATAACAGAATGACTTGGAGATGGAGGGAGGGGCCTCAGTACAATACAATAATAAGAGAATGACTTGGAGATGGAGGGAGGGGTCTCAGTAAAAGACAATAATAACAGAATGACTTGGAGATGGAGGGAGGGGTCTCAGTAAAAGACAATAATAACAGAATGACTTGGCTGAGTCTTTATCTCCTCTCTCAGCTTCCTCGTTTCCACCTATTTTTGCTCACACCACAAATTCTGTTTATGTTCTTTAGTGTGTATGTGTGTGTTTTCTAAAATAATATGTTCAGAAAGGTGTGTGTGTAACTGTGTGCGTGTGTGTGTTTTTGGCAGTGCGAACCAGGCCCTCCAGTAATGATCTGTTTTGGCACAGCTCCACAGGAAGTCCTCATGCCGTCCTCTATCCAAACCCTGCCTATAGGGAAGATGGGACGAAAGGCTGCTGCACGGGCCGTTACATCACAGCTGGCACCTAACGTGTCCACAGCGGTCCAACAACCTCCCCTCAACCTCCTCTTGACTGCCACATGTCTAGAACATGGCTGTAATGCTCTGTGATATTGCATGCTGGCATGAAGCAGTGTGCCTGCTTAGCACCCAGTCAGAGGGGCAGTGGGAATAAAAATGTATCTGAATCCGAGTCAACTTGTCAGTGCTTAGTTCCCCCTGATTACAGAGCAGTCATTTTGCATCTGCACATGAGATGGGAACCAGAGAATTCCTGGATGGCAGATGCGGGGGGACACATTATTATTTTGTGCAGAGCCATGCTCTATAAAACGGAAGCTTAACGCTCGATGGAACTTCACATCTCTCCCACTCATCCCACAGACATTTCTTTACTCGCATCTGGCATCACACTGATCATAAATGTATGATAATCTGAACCATTTTTCATTTGAGGCACGGGTGCTGAAACCACAGATGTGGCTTACAAACAAAGTTTTGACACCATGGATCATTAATGAGGGTTCTGTATATCATATTGTCCTAGGGCTTTGTTGATTGTGATAGATAAGCTTTTAAAATCATTAAGATGTTGAAGGACAGGATTCTCAGTGATACAATGCTTCACTCTACCCTCCTCTGGGGCAAGTACGCCCCCCCTTATCCCCACTTTGGTATGTTCCGGCGGCCAGTTGTGCTGATGAGCCTCTGGGAGAGAACATGTGAAGTGCAGGGGGGTTCACAAGGCCATTCTCTGTTAACCAAACACACAGCTGCATTGGAGCTCTGTTGCTCGCCATTCCCCCTCCTCAAATCCCACGTGTTAAAGCACCACAGCATGAAGTCAGAAATTATTTCAATTTCCCACTCGGCTCCTGGGGAGAAGATTGGCTGTCTGACGCAGAGCACAGGCTGTGTCCCCAATGGCTCCCTATTTCCTATATAGCGCACTACTTTTGACCACATCCCTGATCAAAAGTAGTGCACTACATAGGGAATAGGGTACCATTTGGGACGTAGAAGCAGTCTCAGTGTTCTGGCTGTTCTTCCTACTAGCACTACTGAGATAATCCTCACAGTATAATCAGAGGACCTTTAGCTCCTACTCATTATTATCCTCTGTGTGTGTCTGTGTGTGTGTGTCTAGGTGTGTGTGTCTGTGTGTGTGTGTCTAGGTGTGTGTGTCTGTGTGCGGGTGCATCAGGAGGGGCAGATGGAAGGTTGCTGGTAAAAGGAAATAATAAAAAAAAACATGTTTTTAATGATATATTATATCATATATGGATGAAACAAATCTGAGCTGTGGAAAAGGTTTAGCAGCTATTTCATTATGCATGAAGAGGAGGAGGATGAGAGGGTGCAAGTGAGGTGGGGGGGATGGAGAGAGTAGAGGGGGCTGACGGAGGAGAGGAGGGCGGGGGGGATGGAGAGAGTAGAGGGGGCTGACGGAGGAGAGGAGGGCGGGGGGGATGGAGAGAGTAGAGGGGGCTGACGGAGGAGAGGAGGGCGGGGGGGATGGAGAGAGTAGAGGGGGCTGACGGAGGAGAGGAGGGCGGGGGGGATGGAGAGAGTAGAGGGGGCTGACGGAGGAGAGGAGGGCGGGGGGGATGGAGAGAGTAGAGGGGGCTGACGGAGGAGAGGAGGGCGGGGGGGATGGAGAGAGTAGAGGGGGCTGACGGAGGAGAGGAGGGCGGGGGGATGGAGAGAGTAGAGGTGGCTGATGAGGAGAGGAGGGCGGGGGGATGGAGAGTAGAGGGGGCTGACGGAGGAGAGGGGGTGGGGGGGTGGAGACAGTAGAGGGGGCTGACGGAGGAGAGGGGGCCGGAGGGTGGAGACAGTAGAGGGGGCTGACGGAGGAGAGGGGGCCGGAGGGTGGAGACAGTAGAGGGGGCTGACGGAGGAGAGGGGGTGGGGGGGTGGAGACAGTAGAGGGGGCTGACGGAGGAGAGGAGGGCGCAGAAATGCGACAGATGGTTGTGGAAGTCTCTCGTTAGTTAGTTTGCCCGGTGGTGTGCTTCTGAAGAGGTTGAGACGGGGCAGATGGGGATGTAGAGAAATGCGGGAGAGGAGAGTGGAGGAGTGGGGTGGAGAGGGTTTCTTGGAAGAGGTGACGGGAAGCTGGTCTGGACACAGTGCCAAAGACGCTCTGCTTATGCACTCTGAGCAGTGATTTAGTAATCATGTACATAGCCAAGGAGAGAGGGAGGAAAGAGAGAAAAGAGAGAGAAAGAGAGATGGCCTGCGCAGAAGGAGGGGTGGAGGGAGAGAGGGGGAGAGAGAGAGAGGAAGCCAGCGAGAGAGAGGGAGATTTTTAGGACACAGAGGGAGGAGAAAGGGAGAGACGGAGGGGAGGTGGTGTTACTCCGAGCCCAGATTAAGCCCAGATTAAGCCTTCCCATCACAGCTGAGTGAGTCTGGGTGTCTCTTCTATTTTGGGCGGGTGTCCAGGGCCAAGCAGCAAGTCTGTGAGTGTGTGTTAGCGCTAGCAGCTAAAAGTTAGCTTTCACACTGAGGGTGACCGTGTGTGATAGCACAAGCAGCTAACAGTTAGCCTCCACACTGAGGGTGACTGTGTTTGTTAGCGCTAGCGGTTGCGTAGGTAGGTAGGTAGGTAGGTAGGTAGGTAGGTAGGTAGGTAGGTAGGTAGGTAGGTAGGTAGGTAGGTAGGTAGGTAGGTAGGTAGGTAGGTAGGTAGGTAGGTAGGTAGGTAGGTAGGTAGGTAGGTAGGTAGGTAGGTAGGTAGGTAGGTAGGTAGGTAGTTAGGTAGGTAGGTAGGTAGGTAGGTAGGTAGGTAGGTAGGTAGGTAGGTAGGTAGGTAGGTAGGTAGGTAGGTAGGTAGGTAGGTAGGTAGGTAGGTAGGTAGGTAATGTAATTCCTCACCCTAATGCCAACATGTTTAACATTACATTTACCAGGTTATCAACACTCAAATGGGGCTAAAATAAAAGCAAAATGGTGCCTGTAAATACCGATGGTTACTAAGTAAAGTGTTCCAGCAGCTAGCCCCTCTAGTCTGGTAGTGTTCCAGCAGCTAGCCCCTCTAGTCTGGTAGTGTTCCAGCAGCTAGCCCCTCTAGTCTGGTAGTGTTCCAGCAGCTAGCCCCTCTAGTCTGGTAGTGTTCCAGCAGCTAGCCCCTCTAGTCTGGTAGTGTTCCAGCAGCTAAGAACAGCCCTTAGCCGTGGTATATTGGCCATATACCACACCTCCTCAGGCCTTATTGCTTAAAAATACAACAGCTGTCAGCCAATCAGCATTCAGGGCTCGAACTACCCAGTTTATAATATGGTATAAATACTATAGTGTTCACTGTAGTGTTTTTTGATACTTTACTGTGCAGTGTAATATACTCTAGTATATACAGTTAACTATAGTAGTACAAAAAAACTGTAGTATATACTAAAGTAACTATTGTAGTGTTTTTGCGGATTGTAGTATCCTGTAGTATTTACTGTAGTGTTTTGCATACTGTAGTATATTGTAGTATTTACTGTAGTGTTTTTACAGACTGTAGATTACTGTAGTTTTTACTATAGTGTTTTTATTGTATTATCTATGACGTAGAAGTGGAGGCTTTCTCCTTGAGGAAACTTTCTGGAGAATTACTAAAAGAGCACATTTTCCATAACCTGTGGGTAGGCAGGACTGGGGTCTTTTCTATAACCTGTCTGGAACACAATATGGTCTATACTTGACATGTAGGTTTCTCAATTATGAGTGGCACAAATTGGGATATGGGGGAGGGGATTGGACTGGGTATATGCAAATTAAATAACATAGTATTTACTATAGTTTAAAAAAGTGTAGTGTTTTTGTGGACATTACATTACATTTGTGGACATTTACTACAGTGTTTTATTTGTGATAAAACTAGTATTTACAACATTCTATAGTAAGTACTACACATGATCAAGTGATACTACAGTTTACTATAGAATTCTATAGGAGGTACTGTAGTATGCTATCGTAAAGTGTAGTATTGTTTTATGTGGGATTGAAGGAGAGAGAGACCCATTGTTTACTGCCTAGTAATGGCTCTGCCAGCTCTGGGTGCAATTAATCATGCCTTGGCCAGACAGCATTAATCAAATGCCGCATCAGACCGTTGTCTGTTAAACGTCTCCTTCATGAGGTGAATATGGGGCAAATTTTCTGAAACAACCTTGGCACAAGGATACGCGCAATACGCTCCCATGTTAGTGAACAGCTAGCGAACAGAGGAATCTGTGTGTGTCTTCATTGGGGAGGAGGATTTGGCCTGAGGGAGGACGAGGGGTTTGCAATTGAAATTAGGAAGATTAAATTAATTTACGACATGACTATCAAATCATTGGGGAGAGCTGACTGAGCAGTGAGAACCGGGTAACCGAGATGGTCACAACCCCTCCAGCACCATATATGGTGATATGGTGTTGTATTGAAGCGGTGGTACTGCGTATACGATACACACTGACTCACAGGGAAGTGGTGATTGAGCGGGGAGGTCTTTTAATAATCCCATTTATTTTAAAAGTTTTTACAGATTTTTTTAATTGGATTCTCCGCTAATTAATCGTAATTATATTCTAATGATGTACGTGTCAGAGCAGTACATGTTTCTGAGACAAAGTGATCATTTCAATGTCATTGAAGTTAATTCCATATGTCACCGCTGCGAAACAGTGAATATGGAGCGTTCAGGCATGGCCGATCGGCTTGGTGCTTCACTAATACACTGATTTAACAAAGTCAAGTTTCAAAGTGTGCGTCCCAAATGGCACCCTATGGGCCCTGGTCAAAAGTGATAGGGAATAAGTGTTTAATCCTTATCTTTGTTTTAGCATAAACCAGCCAATTCTAGAGAGTTGGAGTTGGAGAAGAAGTACGAACATTGGTAGAGGCTTGGAGAGGGACAACAAACCCACAGCAACAGTTGTCCATTACCGTTGAGTGGAAATCAATGAGTGTTAATGTGTAGGATAAAGCTAATGCAACACTGATGTTAGCATTAGTCAGCTGTTCAGAGCTTAAATGCTTAAGAGCTCCGCGAGGTCCAAATCATTCACTCTGTGGCAGATAGAGAGATATAAAGAGAGGGGTAGATAGAGAGCGAAGAGAGTGATGGAGCAAAGAGAGAGAGAGAAAGAGAGAAGAGAGAGAGATAGAGAAAGAAGAGAGAGAGAAAGAGAGAGGGAGAGAGAGAGAGAGAGAGAGAGATAGAGAGAGAGAGAGATAGAGAGAAGAGAGAGAGAGAGAAAGAAGAGAGAGAGAGAAAGAGAGAAGAGAGAGAGAGAGAGATGTAGAGAGAAGAGAGATAGATAGAGAGAAGTTCGTTTTTGCAGATGTTCTGGAGAAGTGATGTCACTCACCTCTCTCCCCAGACACAGAGAGAAGAGGACAGAGCCAAGGCCTTTTTCTTAATGAGGCCAGTGACGGCCCACGAGAGATCCACGAGAGTCACACACACACACTTCTCCCCTGTCCCCTCACCTTCGGAGCAGCAGCTTGGGGTGGTTCTTGCTCTCCAGGTTGCGGTCGATGAGGTCAGAGAGAAGGTGCTTGAGGACATCGGTGGCGTACTCCAGTTTGCTCTGCAGCATTGTCATGATGAGCGAGGCCACGTTGCCGCGGTCGCGCATGGAGAAGCCGCGCTGCGACTCGAGTGTGCGGATAAACGACAGCAGGAAGACCTTGTTGTTGATTAGCTGGCCGAACAGCTTCAGGCCCTTCTCCACCTGCTCCTGTCTGTAGCCCGGCACCTGGGAGGGAGGGAGGAAAATAAGAGAGGGAAGGGATATGGTTAGATGACAATGGTCAGGGAGTCTCAGATCAGAGGTCACAGTTGTCTCAGATACAGAGAGACTGTTGGGGTCAAGGAGACTTACAGTCATGCATGCATACATTTTACACACAGGAGGTCCCGAGAATCGAATCCACTGCCCTGGTGTTACAAGCGCCATGCTCTTCCAACTGAGCTACAAAGGACCACATGGTCAGGTAAACACCTGGCCAAGTCATGGGAGTAACATGGCAACACAACATCCTTAGTCATGGGAGTAACATGGACCCAACACTATAGGAATCAGACATTCAGGGATAGGCCATAGACTCTGACTGAGGGAAGAACTAATTCCATGGCCTTAGCATCTCCCATTCCAGCCAAAGCCATGATCAGTCCACTGGACCAATTAGCTTTTAGTCCTGATTCCCTCTAATGACAGTGTGTATTAATGATTCCAGCTGGGAATGTGGGCATAGAAGGACATCTGGGAGAGCGAGGAGTTTAACATTTGTTCTGCCTAGCACTTGTTCTTTAGAAGGGAGAGTAATTTCAAGTCTTTTGAGAGCCCTGCCTATTTCTTTGACTGCACACAATGAGCGTTCTTCCCTGGCAAAGCTAATGCAAGATGAAAGCAGCGCGTGTGTGGTGTATTCCTCTCCACGGGGCGGAAATTGTCCCCACGCCGTTTACGCTAGTCAGTCGGCATGCGATTTCCCGTTTTCATAAATTGCACCTACAGAGATTACATGTTTTGATCTGTCAGGAGCGATTGGAGTGAGCAACGCTCTCTCTACTATGCGACGCGTCTGTCAGTATATAGTATATTAGCATAATGTCTGTCAGTATATAGTATATTAGCATAACGTCTGTCAGTATATAGTATATTTCATAACGTCTGTCAGTATATAGTATATTAGCATAACGTCTGTCAGTATATAGTATATTTCATAACGTCTGTCAGTATATAGTGTATTTCATAACGTCTGTCAGTATATAGTATATTTCACAGCGTCTGTCAGTATATAGTATATTTCATAACGTCTGACATTACACAAGGAGCAAAGAGGGGGGGGGGGGCAGAGTGGAGTTTTGTTGAGATGTGTGTGCTGTGTTGTTTATCCTCTCTTGTCTGTTCGCATCAGCGGTGAGTTCAACATCCCACTGTAGGTCCATAATCAAACAACAGTCCCATTCAACATCCCACCTACTGATTACTATCATAAAAGCAAGAGAAAAGATAAGTAGCTATTTTCATATTCTCTGAGGAATAATACAATGTATATCTTCTTGAGATTCAACAAGTAGGCCTAGAGTAGTCGCTAATATTAGTACATTTGAGCCATTGAGACAAAATGGCGGTAGCTCTAATCCTGTCATAAAGAGAGAGCGAGAGAGATTCAGTCCAATCAAATTCACTCTACAAACTATGAAGATGCACTGTTGGAGATTGCCCATCAACCCTTTATTATTCGCTCCAAGCCCAATAAGGGCTATTTCCTTTATCATCTCCCACATCAATAACAATTAACCAGCTATCACCAGCCAGAGATGAGCCCACTGCTACTTTCATTAGGTTTAATTTCGCATTAAACCCCCTAATATAACGGGACATTTATACCAATTAAAACATCATACATTTTTCTTATAATGGGGAATTCTCATCAGGCACCCGCACGGTCAACTCAGAGCCTGTGAAATGGGGGCCTCGCAGCTAGAAGAAGTTCAATTATCACTGTCCATCACTGTTATTAGGGAATAAATAACTAGCTTGTCAGTTCAGGGTTGCTTTGTTTTTCTCTCTGCTAGACATTTAATTTGCCCTCGACTCTGAGAAACCATCTTGTCACATGTTGTTACCATTACTAACAGGACATTTGACTGCGATTAAAAAAAAGACCACTGCTGCGTCAAGCCCTAATTAGAGATGGTGTTATTTGTTTACCGAGCGTGAGCGCAAACAATGACAGCTTTAATTTCGCCCGTAACCCCACTGTGCCGTTAATTTACTTTTATACTTTTCTATTTTTTTCCATTGGATTGGGAATGCATTGAAGGAAAGCACTTTGAGATACGAGTATTTTTCTATGTCAGGGATTTAATGATGAACAATGTTTAGGACCTAAACTGAAGCGATATTCAATCAGGCAGATGATAGGGCAGCTTTGTGATATTTGATCAGGCAGATGATAGGGCAGCTATTGTGATATTTGATCAGGCAGTTGACAGGGCAGCTATTGTGATATTTGATCAGGCAGTTGACAGGGCAGCTCTTACCTCCAGGTCCCTGAGAACAGGGTGCTCCTCTATACCAGGGAAGAGGACCCTCATTGTGTAGGCCCTGTAGTCCAGGAAGGGGATGCCCACTCCGTCCAGGTCACTGGTCAACTCATGGATGTCTGTCTGCAGCTCGGCAAAGGCTGAGGGGATAAACGGACAAACAAGTCTTCTCAAAGGTAGAGTCAGAAATATGACGTAGATACACAAAGTAAACAGCAAAGTGGGTACATTTCCGCAACAACTAAGAGCTTTGGAGCGTGAGGCTAAACTTTGGTCCCGTGGCTACCACGTTGTAACAGCGTGAAGCGAACCTGTGCATATGCGCAGATACTGTGTGTAACTACGTGAGAGCGATGTCTCGCATCTTGCTCATTGCAAACTGCGGTGCTGCTCATGCAAAGTCATTTCGCTGACTTCCTATGAGCATGTCTATTGACAGTGGTTGAGTAAAAGTAAAGATACCTTAATAGAAAATGACTAAAATAAAAGTGAAAGTCACCCGGTAAAATATTTCATGAGTAAAAGTCTAAAAGAATTTGGTTTTAAATATACTTAAGTATTAAAAGTAAGTATCAAACGTAAAAGTAATTTTACTTTACACCACTGTTTACTTTACATCACTGTCTATTGAGATACACTACCACTGAGAGTACGGGGTGTGGATGTAACATTGGAGTGCACTGTTCAGCATAGCACTACATTATTGGGTTACTGATTCTGCGTATGATACTGAGTATAACATGTGCCCAGAGGTTTTCCTGGTCAGTTATGTGGTTTCCTGGCTTTCTGTAAAACCCCTTAACCATTTAATTGCGGACAGAAACAGTTTACACAGTTCAATGTCTCTGTAAAACCCCCTAACCCTTTAATTTAATTATCAACTGGTTGGTGGACGAGACACACCACAATGCACTTTGAGATCTGACAAACCAAGCTAAAAAAAAAAAACTGTTATCCATCTGAAACATAGAAATGTTATGACTAGAATCTGTATCTCAATGATCTTGACCCCCGTCCCTTAACCCTGGCCCCTGGCCCCTTACCCTCTTTACACCTAATTATCAACAGGTGGTTGGTTGGACAACTTGGACACTAGAAACACCACAACACACTTTAAAGTCACACTAAAAGACTGATATCCAATCTATCCGAAACATAGAAGTGGAATTGCTAGAATGTGAATCTTCACTAGAATGTGAATCGTTACCCTCTTTACACTCCAGGGCCACACGAGACTCCAGGTTGTCCATCTGCATCTGCAGCCTCTTCAGGGTGAGGTCGCTCTCGCGTGACTTGCGTTTGTAGGCAATGAGCACTATCACGATGAAGAGGATGAGCAGGGCGCCGGCGCCAGCGATGCTGATGATGGCTGTGCTGCTCAGCGGACTGTCTGAAGTGATGTGAACCATGCCCGGGGACACCTCGATGCCGCCCACACGGGCCTGGGGAGGGAGAGACAGGGGAGAGGGGGAAATGGGTTATTGTGTGGACGCACTGAGACCGGGGCATACCATAACCCAAGAGTGATTCTGAAGCTTTTGTGTTTGTGAATCTCTGTCACCAAAAACTTTCTATTTCAGTGGTTGTTATGAAACAGAAGTCGTTTTCCAGTGTTTTTTATGAAACAAGACACAATTGTGAATCAATGTAATAAAACAGAGCAGAGAGAAAGAGACATGTTGCCTTGATGTCTGCCTCTCTCTCTCTGTCTGTCGGTCTGGTCTGGTCTGTCTGTCTGTCTGTCTGTCTGTCTGTCTGTCTGTCTCTATATATTTTACGGTAATGCGTCTGGTGGTCTTTCTCTCTTCTGCTGCCCATCAATCATTGGTCCAGGTGGCAGAGCAGGAAGCATCTCAGAACCACAAATGGAACCTTGATTGAGTTTGTTCTGAGATGCTTCCTGCTCTGCCACCTGGACCAATGATTGATGGGCAGCAGAAGAGAGAAAGACCACCAGACGCATTACTGTAAAATATAGAGGCAGACAGACAGAGAGAGAGAGACAGACAGACAGACAGACAGACAGACAGAGGGACAGACAGACAGACAGAGAGAGAGAGACAGACATACAGATACAGAGAGACAGAGAGACAGAGAGACAGAGAGACAGAGAGACAGAGAGACAGACAGACAGACAGACAGACAGACAGACAGACAGACAGACAGACAGACAGGGTTATGTTTTGTTTCTCTGTTTGAACGTTGAGAGTGGACAGCATAACCCAAGGGTCCGATTGGATTATAGTCTGGGCCTGGCCTGTGACAGCAGGAGGGTGGGAGGATGGAATGGGGACCAGTGTGTGTGTGTGTGTGTGTGTGTGTGTCACTCACCAGGACTTTGTGTCGCCCCGTCAGGTTAGGCGACTCACACAAAAGCTGGTTGTCTGACACGGTCAACAGGCAAGGTTTATCACCAATCAGAACCGTGTAGTTCAGCTTGCCGTTGTTGCCATTGGTATTGGTGGGAGGGAGGAAGTTCCGCCCCTGAGAAACAGGAAGGACATGATATTGGACTGGGTAAGGTATTGTTTTTGGAAAATGGTATGCATACATTTGATATTACTGGACTATGTAGAATATAAACATGTAACAAAACTGTGTGCAGAAGTGTGTTATGTATGCAGAGAGAGAGAGAGAGAGAGAGACATACACAGAGAGAGAGAGAGAGAGAGAGACATACACAGAGAGAGAGAGAGAGAGAGAGAGACATACACAGAGAGAGAGAGAGATAAACAAAGGACCACTTCACCTTCAGTATGATGGGTGAGCCAGGCTTGAGCTCCAGCACCCCAGACACATGGAGGGGTTCGAACTCGGGGTTGGGGTAGTAGATGAACGGCGTGTTGTTGAGGGCCAGCACGGCCTGAACGTCGTCGAGTATGAAGCCAAACTCATCGGGCTGTGCTGGCACCTCCTTCTGCCTGCCCAGGCTAATAGGCAGCTCTGGGGCCTGGCACAGCATGGATGTGGGGCTGAACACCTGGCATATCTGTTGGAGAGAGGAGAGGGCACAGGGTGATGAGCATGGCCGACTATGCTATTTTATGTAATTATAGTGTTTGATACATGGTCAGAGGTGTTGTAAAGTCATAGGGGATAGCATCAAAAAGGTTATTTGCATTCAATTGAAAAAAACTCTGAAATGCATTAGCCGAGTGTGTGATTGTATCTATGTATGTTCTCTGCACGCTTTACGACTCATATTTAGTCCTGTTCCATTTTTTACTATGTACTAAATACCACAGGAGGCTGCTGAGGGGCTCATAATAAGGTCCGGAACAGAGCAAACGAAATGGCATTTGATTCCAGTCCAGTCATTACCATGAGCCCGTCCTCCCCAATTAAGGTGCCACCAACCTCCTGTGCTAAATACATGTCTCTGGGATTCACTACTTTCACTTCTCAGTACATAGAAGTCATGTGAAACAACTCTACCTAACAGGCCCTTGTAGACAGACGTCCTGTGGCCAGCCACTGCAGGTCTGCAGTCAGTCTGCCGTCATTACAGTCCCTTTCATATCACAGGTTTACATTTCAATCAGAGCCTTGGAAGAGATGGAATCTTATCCATTCAACATGGCCGCCACCTACCGAGTGCAGACACATCAGAGTGTTCCCCTCAAAGTTGGCCTAAATCAGTGAAACAGTTAAAGTGGTGTCTCTTTCCTCAGTACAATGGGCCTTTGATCTGCTCCGGTGTGATGGTGCTGAATCACTGGGATATAACTAGCCCACATTAACCTTCATTTCCAAAGAAAAAGACTCCTCTCTCTCTCTCTCATTCTCTCTCAGCTCTCTCTCTCTCTCAGCTCTCTCTCATTCTCTCTCTCTCTCTCTCTCTCTCTCTCTCTCTCTCTCTCTCTATATCTCTCAGCCCTCTCTCTCTCTGTCTCTCACACTTCCTCTGCCTTTCTTTCCCTTTCACTCATGTCTCTCCCTGCATTTAAAACAAGATTGCTGACAATCCTTGACAATCTGTCACTGTCATTGCTGCACCTTCAATATTCTGTCTCTTGTCAAGACTTGGAGAAAATCATCAGTGTGGTAGGGCCTCTAGCAAAACTTTCCCACCTGGAGAAGCTCTCTGAGGCATTTCACATCTCTCCTGTAACCTCTGCTACACAGTGCCCCACTCAAACAAATCCCCCTCTGAGAAAAACCTGTCACTTTAATTAGTTCCTCAAGACGGCGATACATCAAAACTGACACATCCTGGGGGGGTTCAGCTGACCCGGTGTCGACGCCTACCTCACACGTCTGTAACTGTGTGTGTGTGTGTGTGTGTGTGTGTGTGTGTGTTTGTGTGTGTGAGTGAATTGGCCAGATAGTGGGGAAGCATACAAGTATTTTAAAAACAAACATGGTTATATATATTTATATCGCCCAGGCAGTATCAAATGGTTGCCGAAAATGAGAAACTGGGACGTGGCAAATTAACTTGTCAAATATGCCGGGTTTTGATTCAAGGGGGCTTTTGAAGTTTGGCCGTCTGTACTTGGAGCAACAATGGCTCCCTAAACTTATCCTATTGGAGCACAGCTGCAGAACGGTGGCGGTCTTGTCGATGGGCCATGAAGAGGCTTTACTGCCTTTTGTCTCTCCCCATGCCTTTCAATCAGACCTCAGATCAGATCTCAGGGTTGGTTAGGGTTGGTTCTTTTCGATGGGCCATGAAGATAGCATTACGGCCTTTTGTCTCTCCCCATGCCTTTCAATCAGACCTCAGATCAGATCTCAGGGTTAGTTAGGGAACTCCCATGGCTACTGTGTGGTTCCAGTCTGTGGGAAGGGCAATCTGATAGTTTGGTTTCTGTATGGTTTACCTCTTGTCGAAACTCATTCTTTTTTTTTTCTGTCTGGGAAAACGAGTCTTTCTGTCTGGGTTGGAGAGAACCAGGGAAACAGGGATTTCTGTCTGGGGTGGAGAGAACCAGGAATACAGGGTTTTCTGTCTGGTGGAGGGATACAGGGATTTCTGTATGGGGTGGAGGGATACAGGGAAACAGGGCTTTCTGTCTGGGGTGACGGTTCTACTCACGTTGAGCGTCTCTCGACCATTGTACTTGGCTCTGATGAGGGGGCTCTGTATGATGTCCAGGTTGGTGCCGGTCACGGTCACAGGTGTGTGTCCACTGTGGAAGAGAGAGGTGAGAGAGGGAGACGCACCACCATGCCATGCTTGGTCACATACTTACACTTTCTCAGTACCTTCAATCACAGTTCAGTAACACACATTTATTGGGTATTTATCACGGTCCACATTCTGGTATTGTGACAACACTAGTATGAACATTAAATAATCCAGAAACAAATGGCAGCATCTGATCAAACTCTCACGAAGCCCTCAGAATGTTCCTTTCTGATTGGTGCTAATCACCCTCACAGTCCACTATCCTGGGTTATGATTGGCTTTTACAATTGCACGAATGGTCCCCATTTCCTAATACTCTGTCGTCTCACCTGAAGATGCTCCACTCGGGTTCCAGCTTGATGATAGTGGGGTCCTCCACGTACTCAAACTTCAAGTCTTTCTGGATGCGGGCCTTGTCCACCGTCACTGATACACTGACGTTTCCATAGCCCTGCAGCGAGGCGTGGGAGCGGCACGTGATCCACTGGCCGCCCCTCCTATGGCAGAGAGAAAGAGAGAAGTATTTTACCTCAGTGGTCTCACCGGCCTGCCCTACTACCACCTTAGAGTACAACTATAACCAAATCCAACGTATGCTACAATATAGTTTATGTTATGACTACTGAGCATCTGAATACATCAATAAAGGGGAAATGTCATAAGGTATTCAACCTTCACAGAATCCTGCTTCAAATCCACAACGAGCCTCAACAGTAGAATCAAAGACTCTTTTTAAACTTTCGGAATGTTAAGTCTCATCCTTTAGCTTTATTGGGGGTTGTCATGGAGGCGGCTGAAGCCGTTGACGTGGTCTGATTTTCATAGACGTTATTGATTAGGGATCTCGAGTGACAGAATATCAGACTCAGAGATAGATGTGAATAGATGTGATAGATCATCTGATTGGCCGATTGGCCAAAGGACTCTCTCTCTCTCTGTCTCTGTCTCTCTCTCTCTCTCTCTCTCTCTCTCTCTCTCTCTCTCTCTCTCTGCAAAAATCAATGCCTGTGATCCACTCTTGAGTGACAGACAGACTCAGAGATAGTTGTAATAGATAATGTTATTGGCCGATAATCTGATTGGCCCCTCCCGCCTGCCCACCTGTGATAGGTGCACTTCTGGTCCTTGAAAATAATGGACACGTTGCTCCCGGCATCCAGGTTGCTACCAGTGATGTTGACGATGGTTCCCCCGGAGACGGGCCCTCGGCTGGGCTTCAGGCTAATCAGTCTGGGGACCTAGGGATCAAAGGTCAAAGATTGTCTAATCAGAGGTGTCGATAAAAATCATCTCAACAAATCACATCGCAGTGAGAGAACAGAACAGGAACTAGGGAAGAGTTGAAGTATAAATCTCGCTCCAGTTTATCTGCTTTGTCGTAATCTCATAATAATCTCATAATCAGTGTATTTACATGGTACGGCATCTAAACTGACATCATGTAATCCTGTTATATGGGCCTGTTAAGAATACAGCTCCCCTTAATGTGTGTGTTAAATTGATAACACTGCATAGAGCAAGCACATAATGGTAACGATTAGGCTGTATTTCAGTGGGGGAGAGACATGCTCTTAATGTTTGATAAAGTGTGTACATGGGGAGAGTGTGGAGAGTGTGTGTGTGTGTGTGTGTGTGTGTGTGTGTGTGTGTGTGTGTGTGTGTGTGTGTGTGTGTGTGTGTGTGTGTCACCCTGGAGTCATTAAGAATTGCCAGTCTCCTCACACTAGTGTTCTATGTAGGGAAGTGCTGAGTGCAGCTCTTAGGACACAGTGAGACATTCAAACAACAGAGTCTACATAGAAAACAATGTCAGAATTAAATAAATGACATAGCCTAGGGATAGCGAGATCACAATTACTACATACATTCTATAATATATATTCTATAAAGATTTAATATATATATATATATATATATATTATTAAAATTATACAGTATGTTCTCTCTGCTACATACGCCAGACACTGGTCTGAGAGACATTACTCACCACAAAGTAGTAGTACTTGGAGGAAATGGCCCTGAACTCTTTTGGACACTCTCTGACCCCCACACCCCCCACACACACCTCCACGTAGTTGGCAAACTGGCTCGGCGTTGCCACCGCCATTTCACACACTATCCTACAAGCAGGAGGAAGTGTTGATGATTAATTATGCTTCTACAATGCAGTTATGCACAGACACACACACGCACACACATGCACACGCACACACACACACAAACATGCACATCATTGCTTAATTACCTATTTTTCCTCATTCCCATGATTTTAATACAGAATATACATTTTGGTTGAAAAATGTAACAAAGTCTAATCCACACCTTTAATACAATGCCAGGTCAGAGCCACTCATCAAATTAACTCAAACTGTTGAAAGTGTTTAAAGCGCCTTCTCACCAAACCTAGCTCTTTATACTTTAAAAAATCCTTCTCTATAGGAACGCTGAGGTAGTGAATAATGAGGTAATGCATAGAGGAGGAAGACTTTTTAAGTTCATGTGAATAAAAATTTAGTTTTTTGGCAGCATGGGGCTTTCAAATCCATGCCAGATAACACATTATTATATTCAAGTCTTAACCTGGGATTAGGTGGGTTCTTCTAAAGCCCCTCTCTGCTGGATGGTTTAAAATCAGTGCTGCACGGCAGAATGAACTCACACAACAGCACTGCAGCAAACTGTCTAGCGGAGTTCAATGGAGAGCTCACTTGATAATGGTGTGAAGGTGTGAAATCTTGATTAGCGTGCTCTGTTATGGTCTGAGCTGACCTTTCTCTTGTCCAAACACATCAGAATCTAAATGCCATCTTTGACTTTCCACCAACCCTCTCCACTTACTCAAGTAGCTGTTTATTGGTCTGGTAACCACCCAGTCACACTCCCTCAGGCTCATACACTGAATGACCATATGCCTGAGGGGTTGTTCTGTGGTTGAGGTGTGGTTGAGGTGCAGTCAGAGAGAACGTGACCGTGATTCAGTAGTGACTGAGTATGACTCAGATTACCTTGTGTCTAAGAGGTTGCACTGTGGTCTGTGGTCATCCCATGATTTGGAATGACCGTGACCGTGTACTCACTGTTCTGCAGGGATGTATCCCTCGCGAACGGGGGTACAGTCCACCTCGGCCACCCTGACGTTCCCCTGGATCTCACTGAAGTCCAGGCCCAGGTTCTCCCCCCGGATGGTTACCAGGGTGCCCCCTTCCCGAGGCCCCCGCAGTGGAGTGATCTGCGGAAAACAAAGACAAAACAGGAATGCTTATTATTAACAACAAGAGACAGGCTGATAGCTTAGCATAGAGCTTAAATTAGAGACAGGATGATAGCTTAGCATAGAGCTTAGCTTAGAGACAGGCTGATAGCTTAGCATAGAGCTTAGCTTAGAGACAGGCTGATAGCTTAGCATAGAGCTTAGCTTAGAGACAGGCTGATAGCTTAGCATAGAGCTTAGCTTAGAGACAGGCTGATAGCTTAGCATAGAGCTTAGCTTAGAGACAGGCTGATAGCTTAGCATAGAGCTTAGCTTAGAGAGGCTGATAGCTTAGCATAGAGCTTAGCTTAGAGACAGGCTGATAGCTTAGCATAGAGCTTAGCTTAGAGACAGGCTGATAGCTTAGCATCGTGACGCCAACTTCCTAACAGTTTACTTTACCAGGTAAGTTGACTGAGATCATATATTCTCATTTGCAGCAACGACCTGACCTGGGGAATAGTTACAGGGGATATTCATGATCCAAATGGTTATGAGGGTGTTTAGCAGCAGTGCTGTTGTTAGCCTTACAGTCAAAAACCTAGTTTCATAAATCTTTATGAATGACACTGCCTTGCTGATAACTATTAAGTCCCAATTAGTCATGAGGCCCATAATGCAGTGCGTTAAAATGTCCACCACGCATTGAACATGAAACCCCCTCTCCCCTCACATGATGATAACTCTATTTCTAATTCATTGGACTTTGATGTAAAACTCAAGGGTCTGGGCTGCGTCCCAAATGGCACCCTATTCCCTATATAGTGCACTACTTTTGACCTGGACTTTGGTCAAAACTAGTGCATTATGTAGGGAGTAGCATTTGGGACGCAGCCTTAATCTGGATCAGTGCTATCTCCAGGGTGGTGTGTAGGGTCTTAGTTAGAGGGCTTGTTAACCTGCCCTGATTAAAAACCCACTCAGCATGGCTGACATGAGGAAGCTCCCCAATGGCGCGCGATAACGCTGATACGCTGCCAGCCAATCAGATTAAGCTATTCCCCGGCTCGCCCCGTTTTGGCCGGGTGAGGTCATCACGCCAGCCGGGGCCCGATGCCAAGTAAATGTCCTGGCAGATCTGATATGAGGGATTAGGTGTGTGCAACCCAGTGTTTGTGTGTGTGTGTGAGAGAGAGACATGCTTGACTAACTCATAAGGGAGAGTTGGTCTACAGACAGCATGACTAACTCATAAAGGAGAGTTGGTCTACAGACAGCATGACTAACTCATAAAGGAGAGTTGGTCTACAGACAGCATGACTAACTCATAAGGGAGAGGTGGTCTACAGACAGCATGACTAACTCATAAAGGAGAGTTGGTCTAAAGACAGCATGACAAACTCATAAGGGAGAGTTGGTCTACAGACAGCATGACTAACTCATAAAGGAGAGTTGGTCTACAGACAGCATGACTAACTCATAAAGGAGAGGTGGTCTACAGACAGCATGACTAACTCATAAAGGAGAGGTGGTCTACAGACAGCATGACTAACTCATAAAGGAGAGTTGGTCTACAGACAGCATGACTAACTCATAAAGGAGAGGTGGTCTACAGACAGCATGACTAACTCATTAAGGAGAGGTGGTCTACAGACAGCATGACTAACTCATAAAGGAGAGGTGGTCTACAGACAGCATGACTAACTCATTAAGGAGAGTTGGTCTACAGACAGCATGACTAACTCATAAAGGAGAGGTGGTCTACAGACAGCATGACTAACTCATAAAGGAGAGTTGGTCTACAGACAGCATGACTAACTCATAAAGGAGAGTTGGGAGGTGTCAACAGATATTTTTATCACCTTCCTAATAGATTGATCTGTTAGATGTTCCACTGTTGCAGAACACTTCAGTCATCTATCAATGTTTTAACAGATTGATTAGTGTTGGCCACTAATCGTATCTGTCCCAGAGGCCAGCTGCTGAGTGTATGAAATGTACACTGTGAAGGACCTCCCATCCATCTCTGCCAAATAAAGCATCTTCGGGTCCCAATGGGGAAGCAGAGCTATCATTAATAGCTTCGTGCTGTGTCATTCTTCCCTGCCAAATAGTGATGTCCCACTGGGGTTAGAGGTCTCATTATTAATGCTCTGTGGAGGTCATTCCTCACTGACAGGCTAGGGCCCCTCTCAGGGAAACGGAGGTACAGTCGCCAAAGTGAGTGTACTTTTTTGTGTGAGATGGCCACAATTAGTGGCTAGTACGAAAAAAGTATGAACATGTATGCACTAACTAACGGTAAGTCGCTCTGGATAAGAACGCCTGCTAAAATGTAAATGTAAGATGAAGAAATAGTGTCTTGCGGCAATCCATATCTATGTAGCTAAGTCTTTATGGCCAATTGTGAATACTGACAACTTAGCTTATATTCCTATGTAAGTACATCAAGGCATTAACTAAATACAGTGAGCTATCAGGTACGCCAGACCTTTGGCACAAACTATACTGATGAGGTCAGTGGTTGGAGTTGCTACACGGACACAGTGCTATCCAATTACAGACCCTGAAAAGGTAACCGCCAGCCAAAGAAAAAATAAAGGGGAGGGAGGGGCAGTGTTATTTCACTGCATGACTGGTTCGGCCACCGTTCATTATAGACAGTACATCAACTAACTGCCACTGGTCATGAAATAATAGAGTCTGTCCCCTGCTGATGTGGTGATGGAATAGGGAAATCCTGTGGGGACAATCTACTACATCTCAATGCATGCAATTAACAGACGCTGCAATGCATTATGGATATTTTCCATCTAGCAGGGAGGAGAGAGAGAGCAGGAGATCGAGAGAGTGAGAGAGAGGGAGAAAGAGAGAGAGAGATAAGGAGAGAGATAAGGAGAGAGAGAGAGAGAAGGAGAGATAGAGAAAGAGATAAGGAGAGAGATAAGGAGAGAGAGAGTTAAGGAGAGAGATAAGGAGAGAGAGAGAGAGAGTTAAGGAGAGACAGACAGAGAGAGATAAGGAGAGAGATAAGGAGAGATAAGGAGAGAGAGAGAGATAAATAGAGAGAGAGATAAAGAGAGAGAGAGAGAGATAAAGAGAAAGAGAGAGAGAGAGAGAGAGAGAGAGAGAGATAAAGAGAGAGAGAGTTAAGGAGAGAGAGACAGAGAGAGATAAGGAGAGATAATGAGAGAGAGAGAGAGATAAAGAGAGAGAGAGATAAAGAGAGAGAGAGAGATAAAGAGAGAGAGAGACGATGGGCCTCTTTTCATTAGCAGGATGATCAGTTGATTAGATTTGTAACTTTGACAAGCTAATTGACGGTTGGTGGAGTCAAACACTTAATCACTCTCTCCCTTTCTGTCTCTCTTCTCTATCTGGAGGAGGAGTGATGATTATTCATGGAGAGATGTCACTGTAATGAGCAGCATTAGAATGCGTTAGGGGCCGAGGGCTGGGCTGAGGGGCCTTAAAAAGCCCCACGTCATCACAGAGTGACAGTGTTATGGGTACGTCAGAGGGCTACAATATGCTCCTGTTACAGCCAGGCAGAACAGAGGATAAATCCATGCTAGATTCAGACCAGGATATAAACTACTGTACATATGGACTTGTTCCAAACCCTTTCCTTGGCTCCTTGATTACTTGATATGAGGGGCCTGAATTTATGTGGTCAATATTACTGTGTCCGTGCAGTTTCTGCCATTGCTTCCACTTGTCCGGTCTGGTTTGAGAAGGCAAGTCTTCGAGGCCAGGGGGAATGGACTGGGAGGGAGCTGTTGGTTTGGAACGCAGCCCTTTGTCCCAGAGACTGAGCCTGGTTACAACACTGAGCCAGGTTACCACACTGAGCCAGGTTACCACACTGAGCCAGGTTACCACACTGAGCCTGGTTACCACACTGAGCCAGGTTATCACAATGAGCCTGGTTACCACACTGAGCCAGGTTATCACAATGAGCCAGGTTACCACACTGAGCCAGGTTACCACACTGAGCCAGGTTACCACACTGAGCCTGGTTACCACACTGAGCCAGGTTATCACAATGAGCCTGGTTACCACACTGAGCCTGGTTACCACACTGAGCCAGGTTACCACACTGAGCCAGGTTATCACAATGAGCCTGGTTACCACACTGAGCCAGGTTACCACACTGAGCCAGATTATCCTCTCCCGTTCTATCATCCTCCCATAATTTATCAGGGCCAATCCAAAGTGGCTAATCTATCCATCCTCTATCCCTCCATCTCCAATCTCTAACCATCTGCTGTCCTCCTCCCCGGGCTTGGGATGGAGGGATGCCCTGTGTATCCATCAGCTCTCCAGGAGGTGTGGAGATATGGGGATTCCTCTCCTCCTCATCACTCCACCATAGCCCCAACCTGCCATGCATCATCTCTCCCTCTCTGTTTAACCTCCGTTCATCCCCCCATCCATCCATTCATCCAGGAGGGTTCAGACCACACGCAGGCTAACCCTGCTGGAGAACACCAACAGTTAAACGGGTGTGTGTTCATCTGTTCTGAGGTGAGTGATAAACAGGGTGCATGGGAGCTTTATGTCTTAGCCTAGCTCACTGGGTTAACCATTTGTGTGCGGCGGATCCCTCAGCAGCAGGCAGATGTGGGTTTCTATCAGCGCTGAGAAGTTGTGTGTGTAAGCAGCCAAACATATTGGTTTGAGTCATGACTCATGCACATAGCTGTTACTGTTACTGTCACTAATTGAAGTCAGAAAGAAAACTATGATTAAGATGGTTCTAATCTTGTCCAAATGAAAGGTGTCTATCAGCAGCCAGAGGCCGGCGGTGTGTCTTGTGTTCATAACTTATATGTAGACACCATCAGCAGTCACTCTCCTGATGTGACAGCGTGTGTCCTCCCCTGATGTGACAGTGTGTGTCCTCTCCTGATGTGACAGTGTGTGTCCTCTCCTGATGTGACAGTGTGTGTCCCCCTGGGTGACAGTGTGTGTCCTCCCCTGGGTGACAGTGTGTGTCCTCCCCTGGGTGACAGTGTGTGTCCTCCTCTGGGTGACTGTGTGTGTCCTCCCCTGGGTGACAGTGTGTGTCCTCCCCTGGGTGACAGTGTGTGTCCTCCCCTGGGTGACAGTGTGTGTCCTCCCCTGGGTGACAGTGTGTGTCCTCCCTTGGGTGACAGTGTGTGTCCTCCCCTGGGTGACAGTGTGTGTCCTCCCTTGGGTGACAGTGTGTGTCCTCCCCTGGCTAACAGTGTGTGTTCTCCTCTGGGTGACAGTGTGTGTGAGCATGTGGGTATGTGTGGTCACATGTTTGTAATAATTGCTGGTGTAGAGTGTGTGTGTGTGTGTGTGTCATTCCCACTAGTGTGATTCACTTAGTGGGTACAGTTGGTATAGTTCTGCATTCTCACCTGGGTGATGCGTGGGTGTGTACACTTGCTGTTGAGTCCATTGTGCTCCAGCCACTGGCTCTCAGGGTGTGGACAGTGCTGCTTAAGGGTGCAGCGGTTCTCCCCCTTGCACCACACACAGCCAAACAGGGGGTCTGCCTTCAGACACAGCCCACAGCTGCCCCTCTGGGCATCACACTTGTACAGGTGGACTGTTGGGGGGAAGGAGAGGAAGGGGGGAGAGAACAGGTCAACAACACATCACACAAAGGTAATTGATTTCAATCAGTCTATCAATCACATGTATTTATAAAGCCCTTTTTACACCCGGCCTAGATATAAAATGATAGCCTACATGCATGTATATTGGTAAAGGGTGAGAACAGGTGAGAACTGTTCAAAACAGGTCAGAACAGGTCAGAACTTGTCAGAACCAGGTGACAACTAGGTGAGAACATGTGAGAAAAGGTGAGAACAGGTGAGAACGGGTGAGAACAGGTCAGAACAGGTGACAACCAGGTGAGAACTTGTGAGAAAAGGTGAGAACAGGTGAGAAAAGGTCAGAACAGGTCAGAACCAGGTGAGAACAGGTCAGAACATGTATGTGGGTTTATTCTCTCTCTTTCTAACTTGCAGTCAACTTTTAAGTATTTCCAGAACATGGACAGTATTTCAACCATACTGTGGAAAGCATCCAATTGTTGATACTGTATCTCTGTCCCTTGTCCTCTGTCTCACTCCCTCTCTGTTGCTTCTTCTGTCTCACTCCCTCTCCACCCATCTCTTTCTAACTCTCTCTCCATCTCCCTCTCTCTTTCCCCCTCCCTCCCTCCCTCCCTCCCTCCCTCCTCCCTCCCCTCCCTCCCTCCCTCCCTCCCTCCCTCCCTCCCTCCCTCCCTCCCTCCCTCCCTCTCCCTTTTTCTCTCTCTTCCTCTCACTCTTCCTCCCTTCCTCCCTCCCTCTTGCTCTATTCCTATCTCTCGCTCTCTCCCTTCTCTATCATTTAGCTCCTGCGACTGGAAGCTTCTTGCCTCTGCTTATCCACTAGTTTAACATTTAAATCTCCATGGAAACCGGACAGGTTTTTAAATTGCCATTAGATGCTTGTGTGATTTGTGTCCATCAAATGATGCCCCCAGAGCAGCCTTCTCCCCGGGTAGCTGGTGGGAAAGAGGAGGAGAAGGAATTATGTTCATCTTTAACTCTCAATCTCTCTCATTCTCTCTCTCCCCTCTCTCTCCTATCTCTCTCCTATCTCTCCCTCTCTCTCGCCTTCTCTCCCTCTCCCTCTCCCTCTCCATCTCCATCTCCATCTCTATCTCTATCTCTATCCCTATCTCCATCTCCATCTCCCTCTCCCTCTCCCTCTCCTCTCCCTCTCTCTCTCTCTCTCTCTCTCTCTCTCTCTCTCTCTCTCTCTCTCTCTCTCTCTCTCTCTCTCTCTCTCTCTCTCTCTCTCTCTCGCCTTCTCTCTCTCTCCCTCTCTCTCTCTCTCTCTCGCCTTCTCTCCCTTTCCCTCTCTCTCTCTCTCTCTCTCTCTCTCTCTTGCCTTCTGTCCTTCTCCCTCTCTCTCTCTCTCTCTCGCCTTCTCTCCCTCTCTCTCTCGCCTTCTCTCCCTCTCTCGCCTTCTCTCCCTCTCCCTCTCTCGCCTTCTCTCCCTCTCCCTCTCTCGCCTTCCCTCTCTCTCTCTCGCCTTCTATCCCTCTCTCTCTCTCTCTCTCCCTCTCCCTCTCTCTCTCCCTCTGTCTTTCCCTCTCTCCCAGGACATAGACATATCTTTTATATTATTGTTAATCTAACTGCACTGTCCAATTTACAGTAGCTGTTACAGTGAAAGAATGCAATGCTATTGTTTGAGGAGAGTTCACAGTTATAGGCATATTATAGGCAAAGATGAAAATAATGCATGTTTTTTTCTTTGAATTAGCTTTTACCAGATCTAATGTGTTATATTCTCCTACATTAATTTCACATTTCCACAAACTTCAAGGTGTTTCCTTTCAAATGGTATCAAGAATATGAATATCCTTGCTTTAGGTCCTGAGCTACAGGCAGTTAGATTTGGGTATGTCATTTTAGGCGAAAGTTGAAAAAAAGGGTCTGATCCTTAAGAGGTTTTAGAAAAGTTATCCTTTTTATATAAAACTATACTAAATATATTCACGTCACCAAATAATTGATTAAAACACACTTTTTTGCAAAGAAGGTCTACAGTAGCCTCAACAGCTCTCTGTAGGGTAAAAACATGGTGTAGCCAGAGGACAGCTAGCTTCCGTCCTCCTCTGGGTATATTGACACCCCCTTACATAGACTTGCACAGTAATTATGACAACTTCAGAGCTCTTGCAGCATGAACTGACATGTTGTCCACCCAATCAAAGGAACAGAGAATGAATATAGTACTGAAAGCATAAGCTACAGATAGCTAGCACTGCAGTGTATAAAATGTGGTGAGTATTGGCGCCGCCCTGTGCGGTCGCCTGTTAAACAGCTCCCATTGTTTTTGCGTTAATTGTTGTTTCAGTATGTTTTTCGTGAGTTATTTTTTGCAACAGTTTAACTCTTATAGTTCAGGATTAGGGAGTGCTACTGTTTTACAAAGGTTTTAGCGGTCCTTTTTATCACTGAGGCACTTTTTCTTACGTTTAGCAGCGCCGAACATACACCCGAGTCCTCAATTATTTACAACCGAGCACAGCTATTGGATTTAGCTCACTCAGCGCTGCTGCACCCCAGGGAAAAGTTTGTTATTCCGAAAGAGTTGAAAACGCGACGGCGTGGATGCAGGGTGGAATTGAAGTGTAAAGCAAAACTTAGGAAGTACAAGCCGGCTATCCCGTCTATCATTATGGGAAATGTGAGATCGCTTGAGGGCCAGCAACTTGAGGGTCTATTCCGTGAACAGAGGGATTACAGGGAAGCTAGTCTAGTGTATCTGACCGAGAAATGGCTGAATGATAACATCCCCATAGGGAACGTCACTATTGGCGGTTTCCAGACCATAAGAGCGGACAGGGATAACGCTTCAACCGATACGAGTAAGAGAGGGGGGCTGGCTTTATTAGTTAACAACAGACGGTGTAATCCAAGCCATATTACTGTTAAGGAACAGTTTTGTAGCCCGGACATTGAGCTGTTAGCCGTTAGCCTGAGACCCTACTATTTGCCGAGGGAATTCATGGCGGCCATTGCTGTTATTGTTTACATACCTCCCTCCGCTGACGCTGACGCAAACACAGCGTGTGACGTCATCCACTCTGTTATCGCGAGGTTACAGACAGCGCATCCCAGTGCTTTCTTTGCCATTTCGGCATCCCAGTGCTTTCTTTGCCATTTCGGGGGGATTTTAACCATGCATCTCTCTCTTCAACGCTGCCAACGTTCAAACAGTTTGTGAAGTGCCCAACCAGAAATAATAACTTGTTATATGCTAATGTGAAGGATGCATACAACTCCACTGCACTCCCTCCCCTCGGTAGATCGGATCACAACCTTGTCCACCTCACCCCACTCTACAGGGCCTATGGTCCAACAGCAGCCAGCGACCACTAGGACCATTTGGAGACAACAGACTGGGATGTGCTCTGTGAGACTCATGGGGAGGACATTGATGGACTTACAGACTGCATAACGGAACTATCTACATTTTTGTGTAGACAACACCGTTACCCACCAGGAAGGTACGCTGTTTTCCAAATAATAAACCCCTGGGTCACCAGCGACCTGAAGGCCCTGCTGAATGAGAAGAAGAGGGCCTTCAAGGAGGGGGACAGGGATGAATTGAAATGCGTCCAGAGGGAGGTGAAGTTGTGGATTGCTGAGGGGAAGAGAGGTTATAAGGAGAAGATGGAAGACAAGCTGAGGCAGAGCCAGGTGAGAGAGGTGTGGAAGGGTATGAGAAATATCACTGGCTTCAAAAAGTCAAACAGTGGGCAGACGGAGGGGACCAAGGACAGAGCCAATGAGCTGAACCAATTTTTTAACAGGTTCGATAATAGCCCTGTCCACCTCCCCTCCAGCTCTCCAGGCCACACACCCTCACGGCTGTCCCACCCCCACTTTGCTTACAACACCTCTGTTGAGACAATCAGCGACCCCCTTCCCCACCTCCGCCCCAGCTCCCTCTGGACTGATCCTCAACACCCCCCTTCCCCCCACCTCCCCCACCTGGGCTGGCTTTCCCCACCAACCAAGTGAAGAGAGAGCTGGAGAGACTACATCAGTGGAAAGCGGCGGGCCCTGATGACATCAGCCCAAGGGTGCTTAGGGTCTGTACTGACCACCTGTGTGGAATACTCCAGCGCCCTCTTCAACCTTGAAGCCTGGAAAGGGTCCCATGTGCTGTGGAAAACATCCTGCCTGGGTCCCAGTGCCCAAGAAGGCGCACCCCACTGTCCTGAATGACTTCAGACCTGTAGCGTATACATCCCACATCATGAAGACCCTGGAAAGGTTCGTCCCTCGCTCACCTCAGACCCCTATTGTGTACATCACTGGACCCCCAGCAGTTCGCAGAGGGCCTACTCTCACATGGACAATGCAGGTTGTACAGAATCACAATCAATGACTGTGGTGAAGGTGTGAGCAGAAATCACCTTCAACACTGGGGCCCTATACAAAAAGGGTTAGAGCCGACTCTACTTTCTGAGGAGGCTTAGGTCCTTCAACGTGTTCAGTAAACTACTGCATACTTTCTACCAGTCTGTGGTGGCCAGTGCCATCTTTTTTCGGGTAAATAAGCTGATCAGGAAGGCTAGCTCTGTTCTGGGTATTAACCTTAGAGGGGGTGGCGGAGAGAAGGATCCTGGCCAAACTGCTGGCCATCATGGACAACATCACCAACCTCTGCATGCCATGGTTATGATGCAGAGTATCACATTCGGTTACAGACTGATCCCACCATGTGCCAGAGAGCGCTACAGGAGGGTCCTTCCTGCAACATAGACCTGGAACTGTTGGGGGTGTTAGGACCTTTTCCTAACACACTTCCTAACTCCCTCTCTCTTCCTCACCCTCTCTCTCGCTCTCTCCCTTTCTCTTCCATCCTGTCTCTCTTGCTGCTCCCTTTCTCTTCCTCTCTCCCTCTCTCTCTCCTCACCCTCTCTCTCTCTCTCTCTCTTTCTCTCTCTCTCTCTCTCTCTCTCTCTCTCTCTCTCCCTTTCTCTTCCATCCTCTCTCTCTCGCTCTCTCCCTTTCTCTTCCATCCTCTCTCTCTCGCTGCTCCCTTTCTCTTTCCTCTCTCCCTCTCTCTTCCTCACCCTCTCTCAGACAGAGAGAGAGCGAGAGAGAGAGGAAGAGAAAGGTAGAGAGAGAGGGAGATAGAGAGAGAAAGAGCGAGAGAGAGAGAGAGAGAATGAGAGAGAGAGGGCAATAGAGAGAGAGAGCGAGAGAGAGCAGAGAGAAATTAGATGTGAGAGATGGAGAGAAAGAGAGGGATATGAGAGAAGAAGTAAAGTTATTACCAGACACCGCCGCCCACCGCCAAAAAATAATGCCACTTCTGCGTCTGTGTCGGTGTCAGGGGGATGGATACCGCCGCAGCTGTCCGCCTGTTGCCATGGAGACTGGCTGCACAGGCAACGGCGGTCATCGGATGGGGTGTGTGTGTGGGTGTGAGTGTGTGTGTGGGGTGTGTGGGGGGGTGGTCCTCACCTTTATTGTCAGCGGGGTTGTCGATGCTGAAGTCTCCGTTCCAGATGACCGTCAGGTCTACAGGGAGGCTGCTCATCTCCATCCCATCATATGAGTACTGTTGTTGTCGGGGGGAGGGGGGGGGGGGGGGTACAGGAAAGGCATTTGAAGAGCGGAAGTACTGTAAACATTCAACCCAGGTAGAGTACATCCTCACAGACAACTATCAAAGCTAGTCAGAGTGTTTGAGACACTCCCATTCAACAGAAGCATATCATTTTAGCATATCATTCAGCATAGAAACCCTTTCATTGGGAGTATTTAATTTCTTACCAACCATTGTTCCAGAACTGAATGACACATAATAGGATTGCTGAGGGAAGCGGGAATTTAGAGAGGGCATTTAAACTCATCAAGGCTCTGTGAACATGGAGGACTGGTGCCAGACAGTGTAGGTATGTAGAGGAAATGTCTCCAGCTCTATAGTACTGATTACTAGAAACGAGGGACCTATATTGAGATGCTACAGTCAATGGCTCTCCAGATAGACTTGAGAGAGAGTTGTGCTTGTGTGTGCATCTTCTCACTTTCACAAATAACTTCAAATATGTCTCTGACCAACTCTCTCACTATCTCTCTCCAAACTATCTTCTTGACCATAACCAGTCAGGCTTTAAGACGGGTCTTATCTTCTCTGTGTCAAGGAGGCTCTCCGCACTGCCAAAGCTGACCCTCTCTTCTCTGTTCTCATCCACCTAGATGTATCCGCTGCCTTCGACACCGTGAACCATCAGATCCTCCTCTCCACCCTCTCAGGGATGTGTATCTCAGGCTCTGCACACTCTTGGATTGCATCCTACCAGGCAGGCTACTCGTACCAGGTGGCGTGGAGAGGATCTGAGACTGCACCACTGAGTCTCACTACTCACTACTGGTGTCCCCCAGAGCATGGTTCTAGACTCTCTCATCTTCTCTCTATACACCAAGTCACTCTGCTCCGTCATATCCTCACATGGTCTCTCCTATCATTGCTATGAGGATGACACTCAGCTACTTTTCTCCTTCCCCTCTTCTGACACCCAGGTGGTAACATGAGTCTCTGCGTGCCTGGCAGATATCTCAGCTTGGATGCCTACCACCTCAAGTTCAACCTCGACAAGACGGAGCTGCTCTTCCTCCCAGGGAATGCCTCTCCGCTCAAAAAACTCTCCATCACAGTTGACAACTCCACGGTGTCCCCCTCCCAGAGTGCAAAGAACCTTAGCATAACCCTGGACAACACCATGTTGTTCTCTGCAAACACCAAAGCAGTGACTCGCTACCGCAGGTCATAAGCCTCAAAAAGGTAGAGTACGAGCCTGACTCACACAGGAAGCGGCACAGGTCCTAATCCAGGCACATCTTCCGTCTGGACTACTGTAACTCACTGTTGGCTGGGCTTGTGCCATCAACATCCAGAATATTGCAGCCTGCCTGGTGTTCAACCTTCCTATGTTCTCCCGTGTCACCCAGCTCTTCCTCACACTCCACTGGCGATGCAGTGCCTTAGACCGTTGTGCCACTCGGGAGGCCTAGTAAGGCCATTCTACTGCCAATGTTTGTCTATGGAGATTGCATGGTGGTGTGCTCGATAAACCTGTCAGCGGGTGAGACTGACATAGACGAATCAACTAATTTGAAGGGGTGTCCACATCCTTTTGTATATATAGTGCATGTGGTTGTTCCACCTAGCTGTCAAATCGGAGGGCCTGTTGTCTGGACCTCTGGCAGTCTCTATGGGGGTGCCACAGGGTTCAATTCTTGAGCCGACCCTATTCTCTGTATATATCAATGATGTCGCTCTTGCTGCTGGTGACTCTCTGATCCACCTCTATGCAGATGACACCATTCTGTATACATCTTGCCCTTCTTTGGACAAAGTGTTAACAAACCTCCAAATGAGTTTCAATGCCATACAACACTCCTTCCGTGGCCTCCAACTGCTCTTAAATGCTAGTAACGCTGCCCGCACCCGCCCGACGGGTCTGACTTAGAATATGTGGACACCTACAAATACCTAGGCGTCTGGTTAGACTGTAAACTCTCCTTCCAGACTTACATTAAGCATCTCCAATCCAAAATTAAATCTAGAATCGGCTTCCTATTTCGCAACAAAGCCTCCTTCACTCATGCTGCCAAACATGCCCTTGTAAAACTGACTATCCTATCGATCCTTGACTTCGGCGATGTAATTTGCAAAATAGCCTCCAACACTCTACTCAGCAAATTGGATGTAGTCTATCACAGTGCCATCACTTTGTTACCAAAGCCCCATATACTACCCACCACTGTGACTTGTACACTCTCGTTGGCTGGCGCCCTCACAACATATTCGTCGCCAAACCCACTGGCTCCAGGTCATCTATAAGTCTTTGCAAGGTAAATCCCCGCCTTATCTCAGCTCGCTGGTCACCATAGCAACATCCACCCGTAGCATGCGCTCCAGCAGGTATATTTCACTGGTCATCCCCAAAGCCAACACCTCCTTTGGCCGCCATTCCTTCCAGTTCTCTGCTGCCAGTGACTGGAACTAATTGCAAAAATCATTGAAGCTGGAGACTACCATCTCCCTCAATAATTTTAAGCATCAGCTGTCAGAGCAGCTTACCGATCACTGTACCTGTATACAGCCCATCTGTAAATAGCCCACCCTACTACCTCATCCCTATATTATTATTTTTTCGCCACTATGGCCTATTTATTGCCTTACCTTCCTTATCTTACTACATTTGCACACACTGTACATTGATTTTCTATTGTGTTATTGACTGTACGTTTGTTTATCCCATGTGTAACTCTGTGTTCTTGTTGTTTTTGTCGCACTGCTTTGCTTTGTCTTGGCCAGGTCGCAGTTGTAAATGAGAACTTGTTCTCAACTGGCTTACCCTTCCAACATGTCCTATAGATACCCCCCCCCCCCCCACACACCATCACCCCCTATACTCACCGAGGTGTTCTGGCACTGAACACTGCTGCTGTTGAAGCGGAGCGCTGGCACCCGCTGCTCCACACCCTGGATGGTGAGCAGACACTCATAGCCCCGCTGTCCTGACTGTGGCTGGGGAAGGTTCTTGGCCCGCAGGGTGATGGGCTTCACTACGTTGACCGGCACCAGGATGCGCTCGGTGGGCAGCAGCTGGGGACACTCCTGCAAAAGCGACAGGGAGAGCTGGTCAGGAGGACCAAAACAACAGGAGCCAGACGTCAACAGTGTGTTTCTCCCAATACACACTTGTTTCAGACTTAGAATGTGTCATAGTTGACTTTACTCATGGTTGTCAAGAGTGAAAACGTTAACAAGAAGTATTAACTATGTTATGACATTTGGGGTTATACTTTGAGGCAATATCATACCGTATCGGCCATTCTAGGCCAACAGTGAACCTACGTCCCAATAATCTCCCTATAGGTCCCAAGTCTCTCCTCACATCCACTTGGTTAGTACAGATACCATATCTAACTGTGAAACGACATTATGAATTAGTGTTTTTGGCGACTGAGCTATAGCTGGTAGAGTTAGTGTTGGTTGCCTCTAGTGGTTGGGTAGTTATAGTTGGTAGAGTTAGTGTTGGTTGCCTCTAGTGGTTGGGTAGTTATAGCTGGTAGAGTTAGTGTTGGTTGCCTCTAGTGGTTGGGTAGTTATAGCTGGTAGAGTTAGTGTTGGTTGCCTCTAGTGGTTGGGTAGTTATAGCTGGTAGAGTTAGTGTTGGTTGCCTCTAGTGGTTGGGTAGTTATAGTTGGTAGAGTTAGTCTTGGTTGCCTCTATAGCCCTTAACAAGGTTTGAAAGGCATGTGAGTTGGAGTGGGGTTGTCATACCAACGATAGGAAATAGACAGGAGGTCAACAGAGTAGTACATTATTACTACACTGACTTGTAAATTAATAGAGTGTTGAAAAATGACATCACTGACATGCTAGAAATTGGGGCATGTGTTCCTATTGACGCAATGACAGAGGTTCAACGAAAGCTGCTTCTGCTTTGATTAGCAGAGAGAGAGCAGAGAGAGAGAGAGAGAGAGAGAGGAAGGAAGGAAGGGAGAGAGAGAGAGAGAGAGAGTTCCGAGCAGAGCAGCAGCACAAAATATGAGCTCCTGATTTTTCTTTCATATTTATTGTTTTAAGATGAGATAAACTTTCAATTCTTAAGAAAAATTAAGTAACTTAATAGAAGTCAAGAATTTACAATTCTCCTGAGGATGAAATAACATTCATGATGGACTAACAGCTGGATCTATTGAAGAATACCTACTACTCTACTACCCTGACCACTGGACAGCCGAGGGTCTAGCAGCTATCTAGCAGCTAGCCAGTTAGCCAACAAACATCCAGAGAAAGAAAGGGATCGTCCCTGTCAGATACTTCAAGAACTGGGAAACCAGAAATAACATCAAGAAAACAAGACAGGTGAACATATTTTTACAATATCCTTTGAATTACAGTTGGACTAGTTAGCAACTGGGTTGAACAAGAGTAAAAGCATTTGGGCTAGCTAACATCCAGGCTGTTAGTTTAAGCCAGTTAAATCTGCCTTTTTTAAGACCAGTGTAGCAACAGCCTGTGGAAATCTGCCCCTTTTCTAAGACCAGCATAGCAACAACCTGTGAGAATCGGCGGGAAAATCTGCCCATCCCCCACCACCCGACAGAACACATCAGCATAGTAACAGCATAGCAACAGAAGAAAAAATAAATAAATAAAAAATAAGTCCAATAAGGAGATGCCTCCCCTCCCCCTCTACACTGAGGCCATCCCTATAGACTATCCCCCAGCTACAAAAAATGAAAACACACGCAAACAGTACAAACAGAAACTTCTAAGAGAGAAACCAGAAACTCTGTTTGCAGATCTTTTTAAAAACGGCGACATTAGTAACCTCATCTTATTCACAGAACAACCAACTGCATGGCATAGTGCAGTGAAAGACCACTACCCCTCAATCAAAAGAGAAGGAATTTGTAATGGGTGGAAAATAAAAATCAAAGACACAGAAGACACAGATACTGTCATGACCACTGTCAATGTCTACAAAAATGGAACCATTCTAGTGCAGGGAAACCTGAGTCAATTCCAGGCAGACTTTAACTTAATAAAAGAGAGAGCCCAGCTAGAGAAATCCAGTCTAGGAGAAGTCCTTTCCACCATGGATGAAACAGATAACACCCACCCCCCAGAGTACCTCACAGAACAAACCCCTAAAGAGAGTGATCCCCCAAACCCAGAACCTTCTTTACACATTATCATCAATGACCTAATCAAGAAGTTTGCCCTAATGGAGGTAGAACAAGTGCTACTCAGAGAAAAGATGAACAAACAACAGCCTGAGACAGACATCTCTCAGAGGAGAAACGCAGAACAAGATGACTATGGCTCTACAGCACAACTAAGAAACATAGAACAAGAGAAAGAGAAACACACAAGAGAAATAACAAAACTCACAGCAGAGGTAAGAGAGCTACAGAGAGACAGAGAGAACAGCAAGACAGAAGTGGACAAACTCAAACAGCAACTGCAGAACAGAGAAAAATAACTATGTTCCTTAAAAACCCAACTGCATACCCACCTCGAGACCTGCATGAGTACCAGAGAAGAACCCACCCCAACCAACCAGATCTGTATAGATCAGCCAACATCTCCCCCACCCCCCCCACTGCACAACACCCCAACTCACAGCCCCCCTTCTACTCCTCCTCTGACACCTACCAGCCCATGTTCTACCTCACACACCCCAACTCCAATAACCACCAGCCCCCCTTCTAACCCACCCACCCCTTCCACATTAGCCCCAAAGTCTACCAACCTCCAGTCTACACCATCCAGACCAGAGCAGACTGACATCATCCTACTCATGGACTCCAATGGCAAATTTCTTCAGGAAAGTAAACTCTTCCCTCATCAACAAACTAAAAAGATGTGGTGCCCTACAACCCAAAGTGCAATGGAGCTCCTCAGCGAGACTCAGCTGGGATCACCAAGCCATATAATAATACACACTGGAACCAATGACCTGCATGCACAACAAGAGAGGGTAGCCACATCACTAAACAGGGTAATAGAAAAGGCCACCTCCACTTTCCCCAACACAAAGATAGTGATATCCACTCTTCTCCCGAGGACAGATTTCCACCCAGCCACTATCCAACTCATCAACGCCAGTCTTTCCAGAGATTGTGCCCTGAAACCAAATGTTCACTTGGCCCGCCATCCTATCCTAAACCTAGACTGCCTCTATGACCATGTACATCTTTACAAAGAGGTAGTTCCCACTTTCGCCAAAACATTGAAAGATGTGGCCCTGGGACGTCAAACCATTACATCTCACAGGACCAACAGACCAGCTCCTACACCACTCAGACCGACAAAACACCCCAACAGACCTAGAACCAAAGCCCCCCCACCGAGAGAAGAGTATCGCCAACCACACAACCTCCCACACCCATCCCAGCTGAAACCCCCTCCAACCTACTACGGATATGAACTTCACCCAGCCAAACCTGAAGCTCTCCTGCCCCCATCAACACACCGACTCACCCAACAAGAACCACACACAGACAGACGGACCTACGCAGAGACTGTGAAAGGAATAACAAACCCAACCCCTGTACAAACCAACATCCCCTCAAATTCCCCAACCTCAGCCCACCCATCCCAATCACTACAAGATGTATTACATCAGATGGTAAATCTTCTTTGCTCTCGTCTTATGAACCAGTGATGTAGATATGTATGTATGTGCATGAAAAAAAATAATATATATATATATTGTATTTTGAAGGTATTCAAAGAACACCTTACTTTATTATTATTATTTAATTTTTTATTTTATTTTTCTTGACAGTTAGAGTATTATATATGTTTAATTGAAATATTTTGAATGTATATCTCATCTTAAACACTGTAAATATCATCCCTAAAATATATGGATTTTAAGTCATTCACTATCTCATGTTGGAACATCCAAGGAATAAGATCTGCTTTTGGCCTTAAGAGCAGAGATATAGACTTTATAAGAGAAGTTATAGGTTCTGATGTTATTGTTCTACAGGAAACATGGAATAGAGGAGAAGGATCCACTGGTTGTCCATTAGGCTACAGGGAGATTATTATCCCATCCACTAAATTAAAAGGAATCACCCAGGGCAGAGACTCAGGAGGAATGCTGATTTGGTTCAAAACAGAACTAACACACGCAATTGAAATAATTAAAATAGGAGAATTCTCTATTTGGCTAAAAATCAAAAAAGAGGCTACCTCCACAGAAAAAAAAATATTCCTATGTGCTGCATATATTCCCCCTTCAGAATCTCCTTACTACAAGGAAGAAAGCTTCTCCATCCTAGAAGAGGAGATCAGTAACTATCAGACTCAGGGAAACGTAATGATCTGTGGGGACCTTAATGCTAGAACTGGAGAAGATCAAGACACCTTAGACACACAGGGAGATAAACACATTAATACAAACATCAGCATTCCCCTCCCCTCATATCCTACCAGAAACATCAGCATTCCCCTCCCCTCATATCCTACCAGAAAGAACTTTGATAAAATAAAAAACAGGACTGGCAAAGAACTACTACAACTTTGTCGAACACTGGGTCTGTACATAGTTAATGGAAGACTCCGCGGAGACTCTTTTGGGCGCTATACGTACAGCTCACCTCTTGGTAGTAGTACTGTAGATTACATTATCACAGACCTTGATCCAATGTCTCTCAGCGCATTCACAGTCAGCCCACTCACACCAGTATCAGACCACAGCAAAATTACTATATATCTAAAAAGGGCAGAAACAAACCATAATGCAGAAAAGCCCTTTAAACTACACAAGACTAATCAGCCTTATAGATGGAATAATAATAGTCTAGAAAACTACCAAATGGCATTTGATAATGAACAAATTCAATCCCTATTGGACATTTTCTTGATCAACAAATATCCCCACGACAAAAATGGAGTAAATTTGGCTGTACAAAACATCAATGAAATATTTGACAAATTGGCATCCCTATCTGACTTAAAAAAGATCCCCAAATACAGTAAAACAAATAGAAATAATAACAAATGGTTTGACCATGATTGCAAATCCATTAGGAAAAAACTAAGAATTCTATCCAACCAAAAACATAGGACGATCAATGTCTGCGGCAACAATACTGGGAAACCCTTAAAGAATACAAACAGACTCTAAGAACAAAACAAGCGCAACACATTAAAAAACAACTCACTGAAATGGAAGAATCCATTGATTCAAACATCTTCTGGCAAAATTGGAATTCCCTGAACAAACCACATCGAGAAGAATTGGCTATTCAAAACGGTGACATATGGAGAAACCACTTTGAAGAACTATATAAAAACATAACAACGAATTCGAAACAAAAAGAAAACTATGAAAAACTCAAAATACTTGAATCCACCATTAAAAATAACCAGAATCCTCTAGATTTCCCAATAACAGAAAATGAAATATTAGAAAAAATAAAGACCCTTAAACACAAAAAAGCATGTGGTACAGATGGCATATTAAATGAAATGATTAAATACGCAAGTCATACATTTACCACAGCCATACTCAAACTTTTTAATGAAGTCCTGAGTGTAGGCTATTTTCCAGACATCTGGAATCAAGGACTTATTACACCAATTTATAAAAATGGAGACAAATATGATCCCAACAATTATCGTGGCATTTGTGTCAACAGCAACTTGGGCAAACTTTTCTGTGCCATCATAAACAGCAGATTACTGAACTATCTTAACGAACACAATGTCCTGAACAAAAGCCAAATTGGATTCCTACCAAACAATCGAACATCAGACCACATTTACACCCTTCACACCCTCATTGACAAACATGTGAATCAAAATAAAACAAAAATGTTCTCCTGTTTTGTAGATTTACAAAAGGCATTTGACTCAATTTGGCATGAAGGAATACTACTAAAATTAATTGAAAGTGGTGTCGGTGGACTAACATATGATATAATTAAATCAATGTATAAAAATAACAAGTGCGCAGTCAAAATCGGAGAAAAACAAACAGACTACTTTACCCAGAGACGTGGAGTTAAACAAGGAAACAACCTAAGCTCAAGCCTGTTTAACATCTATATTAATGAACTGACAAAAATGCTTGAACAATCAACAGCCCCTGGACTGACCCTTAAAGATATCAAAATAAAATGTCTCCTATATGCAGATGATCTGGTACTACTATCACCAACAAAAGAAGGTCTACAACAACATCTAGATGTCCTACATCAATTCTGCCAGAACTGGGCGCTGACAGTAAACCTAGAAAAAACCAAAATTATGATATTCCAAAAAAGATCCAGATGCCAAGAAAACAAATACACCTTCCTATTAGGCTCCACACACCTAGAACACACCTACAACTACACATATTTAGGACTAAAAATAAGCTCCACAGGAAATTTCAACTTGGCTGTGAATGAACTGAGAGACAAGGCAAGAAGAGCTTTTTATGCCATTAAAAGAAACATCAAATTAGACATACCAATTAGGATCTGGCTCAAAATATTCAAATCAATAATTGAACCAATTGCATTATATGGCAGTGAAGTGTGGGGCCCACTTACCAAACAAGAATTTGAAAAATGGGACAAACATCCAATTGAAACCCTGCATGCGGAACTTTGTAAGAATATCCTCAGAGTCCAGAGAAAAACTACAAACAACGCATGCAGGGCAGAATTAGGCCAATTTCCCCTTTTAATTAATATCCAAAAACGAGCCACCACATTCTATAACCATTTAAAAATAAGCGACCCCAACTCTTACCACCACAAAGCCCTCCAATACCAAGAGGTGACCATAGAAAAGAGTCCCCTTAGTCAGCTGATCCTGAGACTAAACTCACAAACCAACAGTAACCCAACAAAGCCTCAGGACAGCACTCAGAAAATCTGGCCCAACCAAATTATCAAAAAACAAAAAGAAAATTACATGACCTATTGGAAAGACACCACAAAAAATCAAAGTAAACTTCAATGCTATTTGGCACTAAACAGACAGTACACAGTGGCAAACTATCTGACCACTGTGACTGATAGAAAACTGAGGAAAACATTGACTATGTACAGACTCAGCGAGCACAGCCTGGCTATAGAGACCGGTCGTCGCAGACAGATCTGGCAACCCAGAGATGCCAGGTTGTGTTTACTCTGCCCACAAAACGCAGTTGAAACGGAAACACACTTTCTCCTAAAATGTGATAATTATGCAGACATACGGGCAACTTTCTTTCCCCAAATTCAAAAGAGAAATAAAGAATTTGAAACAGGAACAGATAATGAAAAATTACAATGCCTATTGGGTGAAAAGGTCCATTGTGCCATTTATGGTGCAAAATATGTTGCATCATGCCACACCCGTAGGGACAACCAGTTGACCCAACTGCAAACAATAATCCTGTAAGGACAACCAGTTGACCCAACTACAACCAATAACCTCCCAACAAACTTACACACACACAAAACACACACATACAATTATTTTGAATATGTTTGGTTGTGTATGTGATAATTAATATGTATTGAATCTATATTTTTGTTGTTGTTAATAATAATATGAACATTCTCTTTATTGTTACATTGTAAAGTGCTTTGGCAATATTGTTAAGTTGTAACTTTCATGCCAATAAAGCCAAATTTGAATTTGAATTTGAATTTGAGAGAGAGGGGAGAGAGAGGAGAGAGAGAGAGAGGGGAGAGAGAGAGAGAGAGAGAGAGGGGAGAGAGAGATGAGAGAGAGAGAGAGAGAGAGGGGAGAGAGAGAGAGAGAGAGGGGAGAGAGAGAGAGAGACTCACTGACTGACTGGCCTCTTTCTTTTCCTGTGTTAAAATATGAGAGTTGCCTGGGGAGAGGAGTACCTCTCTGTACCACTCTGGCTGAGTTACAGCTCAGCTACCTTTTAGGATGGAGACTGAGAAATATTGAGGCAATAGAAGACTAATCTTATATGGACCATTAAGTAGGCTATATCAACGCTACCAATGGGCTTCAGAGTGATATTAGGTTTGCCAGAAAATAATGGTTGTGGTCGTTCGTTAATTGAGACAAACCTTCCATTTCCCAGTCGCTGCCTCTGCACCTTTCCATAGATGTGAAGATAGCATCTGTTTTTCGGATTGGTGTTGCTGCCGTCTCCTACGCTTTACTGTTGAACATAAAGGTGATGTGATGGTGCAATACGGTTTATTTGTAATGTAAATAATATGTGGGGGAGGTGGAGCGCTTTTCCATAGGGAATAAACATTCAAATGGAGAGAGAGAGAGAGAGAGAGAGAGAGAGGAGAGAGGAGAGAGAGAGAGAGAGGAGAGAGAGAGGAGAGAGAGAGAGAGGAGAGAGAGAGGAGAGAGAGGAGAGAGAGAGAGAGAGGAGAGAGAGAGAGGAGAGAGAGAGAGAGAGGAGAGCGCCCGTCTGGTTTGCACTGCTGTCAGTGAACCATGGCAGATCGATGAGTCGTTCCTCCAGGTTTCTTATAATAGCGATGTACCTGTAGTGTCAGACCGCCCCTGGCATTCGGGAAAACTTTACTTTAATATCACACCTAATGGTCTCAAGCCCCTGTCCTAAAGATACCTGCTGGTCTACTGTATATAAGAACAAGTCAGTTATACTGTACGACCACCCTATCCCATGCTGCCTGAAATGGAACCAGAAGGTATGATGATGATGGAGAGAGAGAGAGAGAGAGAGAGAGCGTGGGCACACTCTCCAACTTCACTGCTGAGTGGGCGTCAGTTTCGACGGCACAACTCTCTTTTGGGTAGGTGAGTGGAGAGAGGGATAGAAGGCCTAGCTGCCGAAGAGAGCCCACACACAGAAGACCCATTCTCGGCAGAGGTCCAGGCTTACCTTGAGGGGATGTTTCTGTATTGTCAGCACAGTGTACGGAGAAATAATCCCAGAGCAGCTGACAATAGTATCTCTCTCTGCTCTCAGGTTTAGACTATAGAGGATTAATTAAGCATTGTCCTAGCAGGTTTACCATGCTTTTCTACCAATAAACCTGATATTCTGTGCGGTCCATCTCAGTTCTGTTCTAATGGCTGATTATTCACAGATGGCTGCTGTAACTGTACTGAAGCGCTGGCTTCAGGTGTTATTGGCTGTGTTTAGGACATTGCATTTACAGTAGACAGTTTGTACTTGTCTTAATCGTTGTAAGAACCCCAAGGATGTGGGAATGTAGCTGCATATACATTTCTACCGCCTCCAAGCTTTATAGAATACCGGGCTGGTTGAGAAAATATAAAATATTATTTTGAGACACAGTTTCGTTCTTCAAAACATAAATCAATCATCATTATAAGGGGATCAATAAATTATGAATCAATCTGTTTTTACAAGTTCTTTCTCTTTTTGTAGTGTTTTTCTGCAGGACTAGGAAGCTCTGGGTTGTTCTAGGAAAGTGTCCTTTCTATGTGAAGCTTTGACATAACGTGCCTCCGGGATATCCTGCTGTATTACTCTGGCTCGGCAGAATTCTTTCAGCTGCCATGCAGTATACTTACACACCACTTGTAATGTACCTCATTATTTAAGACTTGCGCCTGTGGTGGTCAGTAACGCGTAGTGTCTCTCTGCTCCTCTCTGCCACTGAAGAGGTTGTCACCTAACAGTAAGTGTTGGACTCAATGGGAGGTTAATGTGCTGCTGGGTCAGATCGCTGGCCTTCGATCAGGACCCACCTTGCAGCACCCCAGGACGCTGAGAGGCCTGATGAGACTCTGGCAGTTGCTTGAGAGACGTGGAGATGACGTTGTGACAGGGAGATCATTGAAAAGGTAAAAGGTACTGCGCTCGCTCACCATTTAAAAACACACTTTTATTAAAGGTTTGACGTTTCGGCCTTCGTCAATGGCCTTCAATGGTGACAGGAAGAGACCCTTTCTAATAGGAGAGCTGGGTTAGACCAAAACTAATGGAGGAAACATACAGCCATGTTTTAGGGCTGTGTGTTCTGTTCTTCCATGAACTATGTGGGGAATTGCTAGCCCTTTGCTAGCCCTCAGATCTGTTCCTCTCACAAGCTGGCTGCTTGTTAGGCTTCAGCAGGTCTTGGTAACTTGGCTGCAACTGGAACGTAATGAGCTAGGCTTATTGAACGATTCTGGTACGGCAGAGTGGCATTTATTTCTTGCTGATTGGATTGGAATGGTACAAGAGAGCTTTATATCTCATATGGAACATTGATTAGCAGCATGTCCTTCTTATTCAATGAAATATGGGACATTTTGTACACATAAATGTTTGGCTTATACAAGATCCTCTCGAAACCAAGATGACTCATATGAAGGGACTTATCCTATCATAAAATTGGTGTATCATGTATAGCTAACAAATGACTGTACAGATTGGAGAGCCATCCTGCAGGACAGGCATCACGCCACCTACTCTCATCTTTGATCATCCACATGTGTGTGCTGCATGTACTACTTAAGTTTTATTTTCCCTTTATTTAACTAGGCAAGTTGGTTAAGAACAAATTCTTATTTACAATGAATGACTGCCTAGGAACAGTTGGTTGACTGCCTTGCTTAGGGACAGAACGACAGATTTTTACCTTGTCATCTCGGGGATTCGATCCAGCAACGCTCTAACCACTCAGCTACCTGCTGCCCCAGTAATATAGCAATGTTGGTGGATTTTCTTTCAACCCATAATACACTTCATCAAAGGGATTAGTTACACGTGACATCCACCACCATGGACGTGTCTACATGCCTTGCCAGTGTTCAAATCAGCCTGGTGGTGGTGTGAGTTTGAATACTTTGCCTCCCATGCACTGCCACATCAACCCAAAGAGAAGTTAGCTCTGTACTGTACTAAAAGCAGAACCTAAAACAGAACACTGTTTCATTTTGAGAGGTTTGATAAACAGCTAAAAGTGTCACATGGCAAAATGTCAGTTCACAGTGACACAACAATAAATAATCGATTCATTTCCAAACCCCTCTGGCAGTAGGGCTTGAATACACAGTACAGTCAGAGAGGGAGTCAGATCTCTTGGCTCAATGCAGCGATCTCTGTGGTCTATGTTACTGCTAACCTCTCATGCTTCCTCACTTTAACCTCCTTCAAATACAGTCAGTATTTCTCAAGAAACCGGCATATGAATATCTTGCAGCCCTGAGCTTCACACACTTAAACAGCTCTGACACTTCAGTTGAAGTAGCATAAGGTCTTTGTAACGCATACTCATGAAACTTTCATGGTTTTCTGATGGTAATGTCTGATGGTAGAAAGCTTCAAGAATAGGGGATTATCAGTTGTATAACATGGACACATTACGAAGAGCTACTGTGTTTCATGCTGACAATAGTATGCGACAGACCATCTAATATACACTGAACAAAAATATAAACGCAACGTGTAAAGTGTTGATCCCATGTTTCATCAGGTTTGTTGGTAGAGCTAAAATAAAAAAGCTCATACATTTTCCATCCGCACAAAAAGCGTATTTCTCTCAAATTTTGTGCACACATTTGTTAGTAAGCATTCCTCCTTTGGGAGACCAGCCACCCGGACAGCTGATGAAACTGTGGGTTTGCACAACTGAAGAATTTCTGGACAAACTGTCAAAAACCGTCTCAGTGAAGCTCATCTGTGTGCTCGTCGCCCTCACCAGGGTCTTGATCTGACTGAAGTTTGGTGTAGTAACCGACTTCTTCAGTGGGCAAAATGCTCACCTTCGAGGGCCACTGGCATGCTGGAGAAGGGTGCTCTTCACGGATAAATCCCGGTTTCAACTGTACCAGCAGATGGCAGACAGCGTGTATGACGTCGTGTGGGCGAGCGGTTTGCTGATGTCAACGTTGTGAACAGAGTGCCCCGTGGTGGCGGTGGGGTTACGGTATGGGCAGGCATAAGCTACGGACAAAGAACACAATTGCATTTTATCGATGGCAATTTGAATGCACAGAGATAACATGACGAGATCCTGAGGCCCGTTGTCGTGCCATTCATCTGACGCCATGACCTCATGTTTCAGCATGATAATGCACGGTCCCGTGTCGCAAGGATCTGTACACAATTCCTGGAAGCTGAAAATGTCCCAGTTATTTCAAGGCCTGCATACTCACCAGACGTCACCCATTGAGCATGTTTGGGATGCTCTGGATTGACGTGTATGTCAGCGTGTACCAGTTCCCGTCAAAATCCAGCAACTTCATACAGCCATTGAAGAGGAATGGGACAACATTCCACAGGCCACAATCAACAGCTTGATCAACTTTATAAGGAGAAGATGTGTCGCACTGCATGAGGCAAATGGTGGTTTTCTGATCCACACCCCTACCTTTTTTTTTTAAGGCGTCTGTGACCAACAGATGCTAATCTGTATTCCCAGTCATGTGAAATCCATAGATTAGGGCCTAATTTGTTTATTTAAATTGACTGATTTCCTTATATGAACTGTAACTCAGTAAAATCTTTGAAATTGTGTTTTGTTTTATATTTTTGTTCAGTGTAGCTAAAACCCCCAATCGTTCAAAACCTAGAGCCAAACTACTCTGTTTGTCTCAACTGCTTTAGCGGACATTGGATGTTACTTACGTAACCACGGTTCTATGACCTAAGCGGCGCATTCACTTGAATGAGAATACACAGCGAGGTGCTGTTAATCTGCTGTAGGGACGGATCCAGCCTGGTCTATATGATGAAAAGGATGGTCACCGTGACAGATGTCGGTCTTAGCTTTCTCTCTCTTTCTCTTTCTATATTCTGTCTGTCTGTCTGTCTCTCACTCACATTTCTTATTTCTATTTCTGTCTGTCTGTCTGTCTGTGCGTCTTGCACTCACATTCTCTTACTCACGCTGTCTTTTGCAGCAGTCACTGTCTCACATGTAAGGTAGCGCAGCAGCCCGGTCTCCTCGTCTTCCTGCTCACACAGCACTACACCGTCAGCCAGGAATGCAAGCTAAATCAAGGAGGCTGGGAGACAAAAAGAGAAATCTCTCCTCAAGCCTCTCACTTCCAACTGTCTATTGTTATAAACAGTTAAGCAATAAGTGGAATTCAACTAAACTTGTCTGCCCATTTAGTTTTTACGATACTGTCCAATCCATGAAGTCAATAGTATAACTAAATAGATATGATAGGTACTGTAGGATTCAAGGCCTTCATTTTGAGTACACACACACACACACACACACACACACACACACACACACACACACACACACACACACACACACACACACACACACACACACACACACACACACACACACACACACACACACACACACACACACACACACACACACACATACTCTCACTCTTACACTCACTCTCACTCTCACTCTCTCAATTGCCGACACTCACTGGCTTATGTCACAAGCCATGAGGAAGTCATGAAACAGGAAGTGGTCGGGGGACGGGGAGAGAGAGAAATAAGATCGTCCTGAGAGACGGACAGATCGGCATCAGCACAGTTGTTAGTTGGACTGGAGCTCTGGAGCTCGTTGCCAGGTTTGTGTTGGTGACAGAGAGGCTGACACAGGAATGCTGGACAGGACGAGGAAGACTGCTCTTTGGTGAGCTACCTCAAAGACGAGGCCAGACAGGGGACAAAGGACTGGAGATGTGGAGTCACCGGGGGAAGTGGGACGTCCCTCCAACCCCTCCGCTTGCCCCCACTCACAGGTAGTGGTGTGTGCTCCTAACCTCCCTTGGTATTTTGGTCAGAATGTGGTGTGAAACTTAGACGATGGAAACATTTTCTGTATATTCTTGGTTTGATTTGTTCAGTGGGTCTTTTGGTTTAGTATGTCTAAGAGTATACTCAGTAAAGCTTAACTTTGTTTATAGATGCTGAACACTAAGATGTCTTGTGAATGAATGGGTGTTAGAGATAATATGAATTTTTTATGTTTTGACAGAAAAGGAAGTTGAGGCAGTGTTGAACTTAGAAATTGAGTTTTGGCATGTTCACTTATAACGAGCTTGGCCATCGACCAGTATTGGATTTATTTATGACATAAAACAGGGCTGTATAAGTTGTACATTAGCCAGAGAATTTTACTGGGATGAACCAGGTGAAGACTAAATGATTTCCGTTTCTATGACTTTAGTCAAGGCCTGGATATTTGTCTTGTTCTGGAAAAAATGGCCATATGTAGTTCTCTTTTCTGCAACGTCTGATGTGCAACATCTGACTTCTGCTCATTTAAATTGGTTGCACAATTCTCCATAATAATATATATGTATATTGTAACATTCACACCGTTTTTTGGTATAGTATCCCCATTTATCTTAAGACTTTTCACTCATCTTACAATGTACCCACATTATATTTACTTAGTACAGGAGTGTGGGCCATTGATTCACCCCTGGGGAAAAAAATGGTAATGCAGTTGCACAACATACCCATTGGGTGGCGCCCTACACCTCTGCTTGTTGTGTACTGTAGCTCCATCTGCTTCTCCGTCTGTCTCACTGTCTGGGTTGCTGTTTGGTCATGCAGTCATCCATCGTCTGTTTCATAACTGCTGTTCTTTTCACTGTATGTATTCACTTTACTAGAGGAAATATAGAGGCAATATTTTATACAGTAGGCCTATAGTGTGAAGCTTTCTTCGTCTGTGAGAAAGTTCCTATCCTCTTTGAGTTGTTGTGGATCCTCTACTTATGACGGTTGAAACCATGTAGTGTGTTGCTGTTTGGATACTTCCCCCCACGTGTAACACAACTGAGGGTGTACACACTACAAAAGCAGGATCAATGAGTTAGCACGCTAACTTTGATAACCAACCAGAAATAACTACTACTACAAAATAAATAAGCTAAACATAGATATGTATTTTCGGTTGTTGAGTCAATTAGACCCATTTCAAGCTTGTCTTTCTTAATAATAAAAAGGGATTCCCAAATATTTAGGCAAGTTAGCTAATCAATCCTCTTTTGTAGCACCGCCCCTCTGATGGAAAGAAATAGAACCAAAACAAAAGCAAATGAAAGAATAGCAGGAAGCACCTTGCCGTTCGCGGTTCAGTCGTAAAGTGAGTACAACTCCCCCGCTGGTGACATCACTTCCTTCCTGTCAAGGTAGTAGAAAGAGAGTGGGGCCATGCTGCTGCTAGTGCCTTAAGCTGCCCAGGAATGTGGAGTTTTTCGACCTGAAATAGAGGCCTGACAAGTCTCAGCATGAATTTCAGCTCTTTTTTTACCTCTGGCTCGTTGGCCATTCCTATGGGGGAAATGAATGGGGAAAGATTGGGGTTTTGGGATAAACGCCGAAAATAAGGTCTGAGGTTAACACAGGGTTAGGAGATCTTTTACATTTTGTTCTATGACATAATATCAGTCAGTTAACATGACCTTTATGAATGATGAAGCCTTTATGTGCTTGTTTTGATTAGATAAATGCTTCAAAATTCACAAAGTTAGCTGATGAAATTTCTCATAGAACAAAACATATACGATTTCTTAAGCCTGTGTTTAACACAGACCTCATTTTCTGAGTTTATCCCAAAAGCCCCCCCAAAAATCCCATTCATTTCCCCATAGGCTTTGGCCAATGAGCCATGGCGAAGTTGGCCTCCGTTAGTGCCTACAAAAACACGCCCTTACTGTTGCTCTCGATGGTCAGCTTATCTAATGACCGACCAACCACATCTCCTGAGATCCCAATCACAGAGGCTTCTATAATGTAAAGGACTGCTGTATCGTAGTGATCATAATACCTCACAATTTTTATTTTTGTATTTTTTTTATTTCACCTTTATTTAACCAGGTAGGTCAGTTGAGAACAAGTTCTCATTTGCAACTGCGACCTGGCCAAGACTAAGCAAAGCAGTGCGACAAAAACAACACAGAGTTACACAGTAAACAAACAAGGTCAAAAACACAATAGAAAATCTATATACAGAGTGCAAAATGTAGTGCAAAATGCAGTAAGGTTAGGAGGTAGGACAATAAATAGACCATAGTGGTGAAATAAATTACAGATTATCATCATTAACACAGGAATGAAGGATGTGCAAATTATGATGTGCAAATAGAGATACTGGAGTGCAAGATTAGTGAAAATAACAAAAATAAATATGGGGATGAGGTAGTAGTGTGGGCTATTTACAGAAGGGCTATATACAGGTGCAGTGATCGATAAGCAGCTCTGACAGCTGATGCTTAAAGTTAGTGAGGGAGATAGTCATTGGCAGCAGCGAACTGGAAGGAATGGCGGCCAAAGGAGGTGTTGGCTTTGGGGGTGACCAGTGAGATATACCTGCTGGAGCGCATGCTACGGGTGGGTGTTGCTATAGTGACCAGTGAGCTGAGATAGGGCGGGGATTTACCTAATAAAGACTTATAGATGACCTGGAGCCAGTGGGTTTGGCGACGAATATATAATGAAGGCCAGCCAACGAGAGAATACAGGTCGCAGTGGTGGGTAGTATATGGGGCTTTGATAACAAAACGGATGGCACTGTGATAGACTACATCCAATTTGCTAAGTAGAGTGTTGGAGGCTAGTTTGTAAATGACATCGCCGAAATCAAGGATCGGTAGGATAGTCAGTTTTACAAGGGTATGTTTGGCAGCATGAGTGAAGGAGGCTTTGTTGCGAAATAGGAAGCCAATTCTGGATTTAATTTTGGATTGGAGATGGTTGATGTGAGTCTGGAAGTTGAGTTTACAGTCTAACCAGATGCCTAGGTATTTGTAGGTGTCCACGTATTCTAATTCGGACCCGTCGAGAGTAGTCCGGTGGGCGGGTGCTGGCAGCGTTCGATGGAAAAGCATGCACTTAGTTTTACTAGCGTTTAAGAGCAGTTGGAGGCCTCGGAAGGAGTGTTGTATGGCATTGAAGCTTGTTTGAAGGTTAGTAAACACAGAGTCCAAAGAGGGGCCAGATGTATACAGAATGGTTTCATCTGCGTAGAGATGGATCAGAGAGTCACCAGCAGCGAGAGCGACATCGTTGATGTATATAGAGAAAAGGGTTGGCCCAAGAATTGAACCCTGTGGCACCCCCATAGAGACTGCCAGAGGATCGGACAATAGGCCCTCCGATTTGACACACTGAACTCTGTCTGCAAAGTAGTTAGAGAACCAGGCAAGGCAGTCACTTGAGAAACCAAGGCTGTTGAGTCTGCCAATAAGAATGCGGTGATTGACAGAGTCGAAAGCCTTGGCCAGGTCGATGAAGACGGCTGCACAGTACTGTCTTTTATCGATGGCGGTTATGATATCGTTCAGTACCTTGAGCGTAGCTGAGGTGCACCCATGACCAGCTCGGAAACCAGATTGCATAGCAGAGAAGGTACGGTGGGATTCGAAGTGGTCAGTTATCTGTTTGTTAACTTGGTTATCTGTTTGTTAACTTGGCTTTCGAAAACTTTAGAAAGGCAGGGCAGGATGGATATTGGTCTATAACAGTTTGGGTCTAGAGTGTCTCCTCCTTTGAAGAGGGGGATGACCGCGGCAGCTTTCCAATCTCTAGGGATCTCAGACGATACGAAAGAGAGGTTGAACAGGTTAGTGATAGGTGTTGCAACAATTTTAGCTGATAATTTCAGAAAGAGATGGTCCAGATTGTCTAGCCCAGCAGATTTGTAGGGGTCCAGACATAGCAGCTCTTTCAGAACATCAGCCGTCTGGATTTGGGTGAAGGAGAAGCGGGGGGGGCTTGGGCAAGTAGCTGCCGGGGGTACAGAGCTGTTGGCAGGGGTAGGGGTAGCCAGGTGGAAAGCATGGCCAGCCGTAGCAAAATGCTTATTGAAATTTTCGATAATCGTGGATTTATCGGTGGTAACAGTGTTTCCGAGCCTCAATGCAGTGGGCAACTGGGAGGAGGTGCTCTTATTCTCCATGGACTTTACAGTGTCCCAGAACTTTTTGGAGTTAGTACTACAGGAAGCAAATTTCTGTTTGAAAAAGCTGGCCTTTGCTTTTCTAACTGACTGTGTGTACTTGTTCCTGACTTCCCTGAATAGCTGCATATCGCGGGGGCTATTCGATGCTAATGCAGTGCGCCACAGGATGTTTTTGTGTTGGTCTAGTGCAGTCAAGTCTGGGGTGAACCAAGGGCTATATCTATTCTTAGTTCTACGTTTTTTGAAAGGGGCATGCTTATTTAGGATGGTGAGGAAAGCACTTTTAAAGAACAACCAGGCGTCCTCTACTGACGGGATGAGGTCAATATCCTTCCAGGATACCTGGGCCAGATCGAATAGAAAGGCCTGCTCGCAAAAGTGTTTTAGGGAGCGTTTGACAGTGATAAGGGGTGGTTGTTTGACCGCTGACCCATTGTGAACGCAGGCAATGAGGCAGTGATCGCTGAGATCCTGGTTGAAAACAGAGGAGTTGTATTTGGAGGGCAAGTTAGTCAGGATGATATCAATAATGGTACCCATGTTTACGAATTTTGGGTTGTACCTGGTGGGTTCCTTGATAATTTGTGTGAGATTGAGGGCATCTATCTTAGATTGAAGGACATCCGGGGTGTTAAGCATATCCCAGTTTAATTCAATCTGATTTTATTTGGGTCGAAAGCTCAAATATATCAATATATCATAAAATATTGCTGAGATATTGACCTACAGTGATGTTTGGTGTAAAGAGACTGCATCACAGACGGAATACACTTTCTGTTTGAACCACAGGGGATGAAAGGGTCTCTGCTCCACAGAAACAGCCCACCACCATAATGTAATTGGGGCGTGACGTGGCCCCAGATAGCAAGGCAGTCCAGAGCCATCATTAGTCACTGATTTTAAAAGAGAGAGACCTTTTCCAGCTCCCCTTATCCTGGACCTAACACTAATTGATCCTGTTAACTGCAGTGTGGTCCATTAGTCTGAGACTGTGGCTGGTGTGGCCAGTGCTGGGGGGGCTACAGAGAGGGGAGGAGACGATCAGAGCCCCCTGATCCTGGACCTGCTGCTGATCACAAGTCAGTGAGGTTCCTCTTTAGCTCTCGATGGTGCGACTGACATTGACACAAAACTCTCAAGCGTACATGTAGTAGTATATGTGCGATAGAAACATCAACCATTGTCGTGCTTGGTAGCCTATGTCTGGCTTAGTAACGTGGTAGTTGCTTGAGGGTCTTGTAGGAATCTTGTATCTTTCCTCACTGTTGTTTTGTGACTGGCTGGCCTGTATCCTGCCCTGTCTGTGTGACGCTCCCATCTCTCTAAAACCTGGTGATTTTAATTCGCTTGATTAGAGAGAGGAGCTCACTAGTTTGTGAAGTGGCATTTGGTGTGGATTTGATCCCCAAGAATGAAGCTACACATACAGATTCTAGAGATGGTGAGTCTGTTGAAAACCCTATTTTTACATGGTTTATTTGAAAGATATTCCAATCGAGGGGAGGTCCTATTTTCTGACCAGCACACACGGAGGAGCCTGTTGGAGGGATCCTCTGATGGCATCAGTCCAGGGTCTCCTTCGCCTGCTCATCTGTTGACTCATATCCCTACATGATGGTGGGTGGACACTTTCCTCTGAATATCTCAATTTGGTGCTATTGTAATAGAGGGGAAAAAGAGATGGAGAGAGAAAGGGAGAGAGAGAGAGAGAGAGAGAGAGGACTCCCTGCTGAGGTTGTTACTTCATACATTTTTTTTGATTAGACAGTAAACATTGTGCTATTACTGTTATTAGCTTACTCAGGGCTGGATGAAGAAAAGCTGAACCCAGCAGTGTTGCCGCATTGCACTCTATAGTGTGCGTTTAAGCCCTGCCAAATGGATTGCGTGGGCTTTCGACTCATCTTTATGGCAACTGAACATGATGCAGAGCTTAGTGCCAAAGATGGAAACTCATATCCACACAGAGAAAAAGTGAGCAATCGACAGGATCAACAAATGGAACATAGACATCACTCACCCCATCCATCTAGATTCTCTCCACATCTGTCTGTCTCTGATATGTCCCCCACCACTGTCTGTGTATCTGGGGACAAAGGGCAGTTCTATGGGACAGTCCCTCAACGCCAGACCCTGGTGTCACTGTTTCTATCTTGTTAACACACAGGGGAAAAAAAACAATGTATAGGCTGGATTTTTACGAGTGAGGCGGAGCAACGTGGCTGAGCGAGAACAATCAGGCAGACTGTGTCAGTGGAAGTCTCTAGCACATCACTCACACTCCCACACTGACTGACTGACTGACTGACTGACAGGCAAGCAGGCACAGGGAGTTTGCCGTACTCCCACACCACACAGGGCTTATGGAGGAGTGTTCTGGGCTCCCCTTCTCCCTGTCTCATGCATTTCTAATGAACCATTAGAAATGGCCATGGATCTGCTTCCCACATCAGGCTGAGAGAGAGAGAGAGAGAGAGAGAGAGAGAGAGAGAGAGAGAGAGAGAGAGAGAGAGAGAGAGAGAGAGAGAGAGAGAGAGAGAGAGAGAGAGAGAGAGAGAGAGAGGAGAGAGAGAGGGGGGGGGGGGAGAGAGAGAGAGAGAGAGAGAGAGAGAGAAGAGAGAGAGAGAGAGACGAGAGAGAGAGAGAACAAGCTACACACTGGAAGACAGGAAAAACAGGCAGGCAGCTGAATAGGCACCTACGCTTTGGGTCCTAATGAGTGCCTCTTCTTGATTTGACACTTCCTGGACTGTTGCAGTCCTGAGAGAGGGAGCCGCCTGAGCTGTGTGAGTGCATAATTGAGCGTGAGCAGCAGGGAGAGCAGTACAGACAGCAGAGGATCAGGGAAACGGGAGACAGAGGTTCTCAAAGGAGAGGGGAAGTGAAGTGAGAGAAGGAGGAGAGGGGAGGAAATAAGGAATGAAGAAAACAACCGACTGCAAGCTCCTAAGAAACAACCTGTACTTGAAGCCAATGGATCAAGGACTCTGGGATTGAAATATGTAGCAGGACTTAACTTCCTGAGGAAGTGTGCTGGTGGAACCTGAGGAAAAGAGAATGGGAGCAACACAGGGGAGAGACAAAGAGGAATGCAGGACATAGCTCTAAGGATTACCTCTCCCTCCGGCAGAATGGAGGCTAATCAGAACCTGGGAGCCTGAGCATCTCTCTCTGACTTTTCTCTTCTCTGTTATTTTGTTTGGTCTAAGGGTGGGACTGGCCTCGTAGAGCTCCGGTAGACTGTTTACTCTTTCACGTGGGTATTTACTAGTGAGAATTACTTTTGTTGTTGTTGCAATTTTTGCTGTGGCTTCAGCCATGAGGACTTTGACTCTTTAAGCCTCTACTCTGGAGTGGACCTGCGTTAGTGGCTGACGGAGAGACTGGCATGGCGCAACAGTGTGACCAGGGGGCAGGGCCTGGGCTGGCGGGGGCAGACTCAAACCCGGGCTCCCCGAGGGAAGGGGAGAATGCCTTCACGACCACCTCCGCCTCCTCTTCCAACTCAGACCTGCCCTCCGCCCTCTTACCTGGCGGGGAGCACTCGGACATGGGCCGAAGGCAAAGCAAACCCTTCACTGGCCTCAAATTGTTCGGCAGAAGGTAAGACACAGACCAACCTCTCACTAAAGCCACTGAAGTGCGTTGATCACAATGCTCTGGTGGCTGTAACTGTTCTGTGCTCGATTTCATTCCAGCAGCAACAGGTGTGAGTTTCCAGCACATGATGACTGGGCTGTGTGTGTGAGCGGGTTAGTATCCATGCATTTGTCCCTCTCAGGCAGCTGTAGTACTGGTGTCTGCGTTCCTCACTCATGTATCTATGTTGTGGTTACTGTATGGGAGATTGATCTTTGTCTCCAGAACAGAGCCTCTGTCTCTACAGTACAGCCTGATCTGCTTTTGGTCTGACCTTGGTGTACAGTCCACACACTAATCAAAGACTAGTTAGTCGTTTCCAACCATTGCATACCCTGTCGCTGAGTGTTGCACCGTAACACCATGGCATAAATGAAGCACTCCTGTTTGAATATACAGTATTACTAGTTGGCGAAACACTACCTGGGTAGGCTACAGCATGGCGATGCTCTTTGCCAGAACTAACTTCGAATGAGCGAGGACATGTAGGAGGCAAAGACTGCAGAGATTAGCAGTAACAACAGTCTTTGATTGATTTAGTAAGCGTGAGTGACTGTTTCCATGGCCTGTGGAATAGTCGAGCTTGATCGTCTTCTCTGCTCTCTGAGAGGGCGTAAGACGGTCACACGGTGGTGTCACAATGTGTCCCCATGGTCATGACACACGAGAGACAACGCCAACATCAAATCCCAGAATTTCACCTGCCAGTCTAGATGACCTTGCACCAGCTAGTGCAGTGATTCAGGGACAACATTCATCTTATTGTCATGAATGCCATCTTGCTGCTACTCGTGTCATGCTAGCCCTGGTGCGCTGTCCGCTGTTCTTTTTAATTAGTTTCTCTAATAGTTCAGAGATAATTGCCAGGTTTGCTCTATCTTTTCTGCTTTTAATCCACAGGTGTCTAGGGCCAGTGAGACTTCGAGGCCTTGCACCCTCCGAGCAGAACAGGGCGAGAATGTTACCTGTCTCTCTCACCGAGAGGTTATTTTTAAACCTAATTAGCTTCTCTTTCCCTCCTGCCTTCCCTGAAAGCCTTCGACACAAGATGAAAAGATGAAGGATTTCCAGAGAATAAGTTTGATCTAATCTGAGCCAGGGCGCTGAGACCCGTGTGATGGAGTTCAGATGTGTGTTGTTCCGCTGAAACCTGGATCCACAGACTGTTAGCTGGTGATTTCACAGAGGGAGATGTGACTCACAATGGCACTTACCACAGCACCGTGGTAACGGAGTCACTGCTGAGTTCATTTTAGCACTCCTGGTTTAGTACACACAATATTTTCTTTGATGCCACTTAAATAAGGAGAAACAACCAGATTGAACAGCATGATACTGTATCACTGTTTGCAAATGAACAGAGGAGTCTTTGATATTATGTGTTGTTGGTGGATGTTGATCTAAGATGAGCCTTTGTGTAAAGATCGGGTTTGAGGGCTGAGATAACGGTCATGTCAGCCCTGCTTAAGATCAAGTCGGTACTGACACAAGACGTGCCTGGCAATGATGTCATTAAACCGAGACACATGACATGCCTCCCCGATGCTGAGAGCACTTACAGTACTCCCGATGTTATGGTATATTAGCTAATGAGCTATTACATACTATCCTAGTTAATTTAGGTAATCAAACCTTAAAGAAATACAAGACTCAATTAAAGAGCCCAGTTTAGTGCGTTGATATACCCAAATATGGACATATTCAATCGTATCAGAGTACATCTTTCTTGCAGCAGCAAAGCAACGTTCTGACCACTAATGACCTTCATGCTGATTAGAGAGCTGTAAAACATGTTTGTGTGCTCTACCTTTGAGAGATACCATCGCTGAGCGCAACAGACTCTCTCTCTCTCTCTCTCTCTCTCTCTCTCTCTCTCTCTCGCTCTCTCTCTCTCTCTCTCTGTCTCTCTATCAAATCAAATAAATGTTATTTATAAAGCTTTTTACATCAGCCGATGTCACAAAGTGCTATACAGAAACCCAGACTAAAACCCCAAACAGCAAACAATGCAGATGTAGATGTTCTACTCCCTAGAAAGGCAGAAACCTAAGGCCAGTTCTTTCTCCAAGATGTTTAAATGTTCATAGTGGTTGTAGAGGTAGCAACATGTAAATACATCAGAAGTGAATGTCACTTGGCTTTTCATAGCCAGGCATTTAGATGCAGTAGAGAGCGCAGGTACGGTGCGATAGAGCGCAGGTGTGAGAGAGAGAGAGAGAGAGAGAGAGAGAGAGATGAAAACAGCAGGTCTGGGACAAGGTGGCACGTCCGATGAACAGGTCAGGGTTCCATAACCGCAGGCAGAAGAGTTGAAACCGGTGAAGCAGCACGACCAGGTGGACTGGGGACAGCTAGGAGTCATCAGGGCAGGTGGTCCTGAAGCATGGTCCTAAGGCTTAGGTCCTCCGGGAGGGGAGGTAGAGTGGGAGAGAGAGACAATTAGAGGGAGCATACTTAATTTCACACAAGACACCAGATAATAACATCAGATTTAACAAACTGACCCTAGCCACCCGGCACATAGACTATTGCAGCATAGATACTGGAGGCTGAGACGGGGGGGTCGGGAGACACTGTGGCCCCCTCCGACAATACCCCCGGACAGGGCAAACCAGGCAGGATATATCCCCACCCACACAGCCCCCACACCAATAGAGGGATATCAACAACCACCAACTTACTACCCTGAGAGTATAGCCCTCTCCACTGCATAAGCCAGAGGGGGCGACAAACCGGACAGGAAGTGAAGCACCCCTCCTAGGGATGGCATGGAAAGCACCAGTAAGCCAGTGACTCAGCCCCCGTAATAGGGTCAGAGGCAGAGAATACCAATGGAGAGACTGGAACCGACCAGGCAGAGACAGCAAGGGGGGTTCGTCGCTCCAGTGCCTTGCCGTTCACACTTGCACCCCTGGGCCAGACTACACTCAATCATAGGACCTACTGAAGAGATGAGTCTTCAGTAAAGACTTAAAGGTTGAGACCGAATCTGCGTCTCTCACATGGATAGGCAGACCATTCCATACAAATTGAGCTCTATAGGAGAAAGCCCTGCCTCCAGCTGTTTGCTTAGAAATTCTAGGCACAATAAGGAGGCCTGCGTCTTGTGACCGGAGCGTACGAGTAGGTATGTACGGCAGGACCAAATCTGAGAGATAAGTAGGAGCAAGCCCATGTAATGCTTTGTAGGTTAGCAGTAAAACCTTGAAATCAGCCCTAACAGGAAGCCAGGCTAGCACAGGAGTAATATGATCACCATTTTTGGTTCTAGTCAAGATTCTAGCAGCCGTGTTTAGCACTAATTGAAGTTTATTTAGTGCTTTATCCAGGTAGCCGGCTTCCAGGGCAGGCAATTTTGGGGCATCACCATGTTTCATCAAAATGTACAGCTGTGTGTCGTCCGCATAGCAATGGAAGTTAACATTATGTTTCCGAATGACATCACCAAGAGGTAAAATATATAGTGAAAACAATAGTGGCCCTAAAACGGAACCTTGAGGAACATCGAAACGTACAATTGATTTGTCAGAGGACAAACCATCCACGGAGACGAACTGATATCTCTCCGACAGATAAGATCTAAACCAGGCAAGAACTTGTCAGTGTAATCCAATTAAGGTTTCCAATCTCTCCAAAAGAATATGGTGGTCGATGGTGTCAAAAGCAGCACTAAGGTCTAAGAGCACGAGGACTTTGTCTGACGCCATTAAAAGGTAATTTACCACCTTCACGAGTGCAGTCTCCGTGCTATGGTGGGGTCTAAAACCAGACTGAAGTGTTTCGTGTACAACAGCTTTTCCTAAGATATTTGAGAGAAATTAGAGATTCGATGTAGGCCTATGGTTTTTTACATTTTCTGAGTCAAGGCTTGGCTTTTTCAAGAGAGGCTTTATTACTGCCCCTTTTAGTGAGTTTGGTACACATCTGGTGGAGAGGGAGCCATTTATTATGTTCAGCATAGGAGGGCCGAGCACAGGAAGTAGCTCTTTCAGTAGTTTAGTTGGAATAGGGTCCAGTATGCAGGTTGAAGGTTTAGAGGCCATGACAATTTTCATGAATGTGTCAAGAGATATAGGATTAAAACACTTGAGTGTCTCCATTGATCCGAGGTCCTGGCAGTTCTGTCAGACTCAGGACAGCTGAGCTTTGGGGAAATACACAGATTCAAAGAGGAGTCCGTAATTTGCTTTCTAATGATAATGATCTTTTCGTTGAAGAAGTTTGTGAATTCATCACTGCTAAAGTGAAATGCATCCTCTCTTGGGGAATGCTGCTTTTTAGTTAGCTTTGCAACAGTATCAAATAGAAATTTAGGATTGTTCTTATTCTCCTCAATTAGGTTGGAAAAATTGGATGATCGAGCAGCAGTGAGGACTCTTCGATATTGCACTGTACTTTCTTTCCAAGCTAGTAGGAAGACTTCCAGTTTGGTGGAGCGCCATTTCCGTTCCAGCTTGCTTCAAAGTTTCTTTTGGCAAATATTTTTTGTTTTTAGGGGTGCTACTGCATCTAGGGTATTATGCAATGTTAAATTTAGATCCTCAGTTTGATCGTTAACTGATTATTGTACTCCGACATCCTTGGATAGGTGGAGGGAGTCTAGAAGGGCATCTAGGAATCTTTGGGTTGTCCGAGAATTTATAGCACGGCTTTTGATGATCCTTGGTTGGGGTCTAAGCAAATTATTTGTTGCGATTGAAAACAAAATAAAATGGTGGTCTGATATTCCATGATTATGAGGATTAAACATTTAGATCCACAATATTTATTCCACGTTACAGAACTAGATCCAGGGTACGACTGTGGCAATGAGTAGGTCCGGAGACATGTTGGACAAAACCCACTGAGTCGATGATGGCGCCGAAAGCCTTTTGTAGTGGATCTGTGGACTTTTCCATGTGAATGTTAAAGTCACCAACAATTAGAATATTACCTGCCATGACTACAAGGTCTGATAGAAATTGTAAACATCAGCTATAAAAAGTGATTGAGTAGGCTGCATAGATTTCATGACCAGAAGCTCAAAAGATGAAAACGATGTCCTTTTTTGGGGGGTAAATTGAAATTTGCTATCGTAAATGTTAGCAACACCTCTGCCTTTGTGGGATGCACAGGGGGATATGGTCACTAGTGTAACCAGGAGGAGAGGCCTCATTTAACACAGTAAATTCATCAGGTTTAAGCCATGTTTCAGTCAGGCCAATCACATCAAGATTATGGTCAGTGATTAGTTCATTGACTATAACTGCCTTGGAAGTGAGGGATCTAACATTAAGTAACCCTATTTTAAGAAGTGAGATATCACAAATCTCTTTCTATAATGACAGGAATAGAGGTCTTTATTCCAGTGAGATTACTAAGGCGAACACCACCATGTTTAGGTTTGCGCAACCTAGATCGAGGCACAGACACGGTCTCAATAGGGTTAACTGAGCTGACTACACTGACTATCCTAGTGGCAGACTCCACTAAACTGGCAGACTGGCTAACAGCCTGCTGCCTGGCCTGCACCCTATCTCATAGTGGAGCTAGAGGAGTTAGAGCCTTGTCTATGTTCATATGTACAGAAAACAGTTTTCAACCAGCGATTGAGTTGTGAGACTGCTGTGGAGCTCATCTCTCTCTCTCTCTCTCTCTCTCTCTCTGTGGTCCTGAGTAAACACATGCTGCCTGTCACAGCGCAAGACAGAGAGCAGCCGTCTCTTTAACTCAGTGGAATTTTAATGAGCTGGAGCTGGATGGGGCTGCCTGCATCAGACAACAGACACTAACACCCATTGATTTCTAACAAGGTGCTATGGTGTTAGAAACAGGATTTTTTTTTTTGTCCTTTCTGAAGCAACAGGAAGTGCAACATCAGTAGCTCACGTGTCTACTGTAATTGAACTGAGCTGAGGTAATTCATTTATTTTGGACCATTTCTGTGGACAGAAATAGGTTTGTGTTGTGTGACAGAACTTGGCTGACTGGGTTAGGGTCCTATTACAGGTCACAAGTCAGAACATTTTACAACCGTTCAGTCATGGAAATGTAAGTGCTGAAAATGTGTTGGCTCACTATTTAAAAAGAAGATGGAGAACAAGATATAGGATGAAGAAATACCTGAACAGCCGACTAGTGCTAAAGCTACCTATAGTATCAAAACAAAACAAAAAATAGATACTTATTCACTGAAAAAAAATACAAATGCAACATTGTATTGGTCCCATGTTTCATGAGCTGAAATAAAAGATCCCAGAAATGTTCCATGTGCACAAAAAGCTTTTCTCTCAACTTTTGTGCACAAATGTGTTTACATTCCTGTTAGTGAGCATTTCTCCTTTGCCAAGATAATTCATCCACTTGTGGCTTATCAAGAAGCTGATTAAACAGCATGGTCATCACACAGGTACATCTTGGGGACAATAAAAGGCCACTAAAATGTGTTGTTTTGACATGTCCAGCTGAGCTGTTGCCAGAGAGGTTAATGTTAATTTCTCTACCATAAGCTGCCTCCAACGTCATTTTAGATAATTTGGCAGCACATCCAACCGGCCTCACAACCTAAGACCATGTGTAACCACGCCAGCCCAGGACGTCCACATTCGGCTTCTCCACCTGCGGGATCGTCTGAGACCAGCCACCCGGACAGCTGATGAAACTGTGGGTTTGCACAACTGAAGAATTTCTGGACAAACTGTCCGAAACCGTCTCAGTGAAGCTCATCTGCGTTCTCGTTGTCCTCACCAGGGTCTTGATCTGACTGAAGTTTGGTGTAGTAACCGACTTCTTCAGTGGGCAAAATGCTCACCTTCGATGGCCACTGGCATGCTGGAGAAGGGTGCTCTTCACGGATTAATCCCGGTTTCAACTGTACCAGCAGATGGCAGCGTGTATGACGTCGTGTGGGCGAGCGGTTTGCTGATGTCAACGTTGTGAACAGAGTGCCCCGTGGTGGCGGTGGGGTTACGGTATGGGCAGGCATAAGCTACGGACAAAGAACACAATTTGAATGCACAGAGATACCGTGACGAGATCCTGAGGCCCGTTGTCGTGCCATTCATCTGACGCCATCACCTCATGTTTCAGCATGATAATGCACGGTCCCGTGTCGCAAGGATCTGTACACAATTCCTGGAAGCTGAAAATGTCCCAGTTATTCCATGGCCTGATTTTTGGGATGATCTGGATCAATGTGTACAACAGAGTGTTCCAGTTCCCGCCAACATCCAGCAACTTCGCAGAGCCATTGAAGAGGAGTGGGACAACATTCCACAGGCCACAATCAACAGCTACGGTTTGATGGTTTATGATGAACCTCCACTGTATGAGAGTGCCTCTAGTTTCCATTAAGCCTACTTTATCCCTACTGTACATCCCGGTACAGTCAATACAGCAGTTTTGCAGGTGTAAAAAGGGCTTTATAAATACACTTGATTGATTGAACAGCCTGATCAACTCTATGCAAAGGAGATGTGTCACACTGCATGAGGAAAATTGTGGTCCCACCAGATACTGACTGGTTTTCTGATCCACATCCAGTACCTTTTCTTTTAAGGCATCTGTGACCAACGGATGCATATCTGTATTCCCAGTCATGTGAAATCCATAGATAAGGGCCTAATTAATTTATTTCAATTGACGGATTTCCTTATATGAACTGTTTCATGTAGCGTTTACATTTTTGTTCGGTGTAATATCATCCCAAAATAATATTGTGATATGTAACTATCGACCCCCCCACCACTATCAGCTATGAGAATGGATAGCTAATGATGTTTTCTTATTATTAAACACTTCCCATGTGGAATCTGTTACCTAATTTTCATTCATCCACCATCCACGTTGGATAAGCAAAGATCTGTCTCGTACTTTCTCTGGCTAGAATGCCACTGATTGCCTGACACCTTGCGATTGATTTTCTCTGCTAGAGATGTGTTGACCCAGAATCTATCGCTAAACAGAGAGAAACAGGCTCTAAGGATCCATCAGCGCATCAACACCCATTTCCCTGATAACCGAAGAGACACTGGACCAGAGCCAGAGCCTGCTCACAGGGGATCAATACCAGAACACAAGGAGAGTCTATATTATTCTGCCTGCTTCAGGGTGTTTTCTTGTCAGATGGAACACCAGAGACAACCATATATGTATTATTGAATCAACAATCATTGTGTTTAACATGTCTATATGGGTCAAAATAGTGCGTTCCCTCACTCCAGGAAAGAGCCATTGTAGGGCTGTCACATGTCTAGAGGCTGAGCGTCTCAGCCACCACCGTTGTAGCTGATTGCCTTGATGGTTTTCAGCGGCCGCAGGGAACAGGATCTGCCTGCGGTCGACCCAGAGATCAGTTCAAGGAATCAGTCGCCCACTGCTCCCGTTGCTCTGTTGAGATTGACACAAGGCTGTCAGGCTAGTGCCTACTGCTATTAGTTTTTTGCTAAATGCTTTTTTTTTTTACCTTCAAATATCACACTGTGACCCATTTACATCCCCATACAAATGCATTTGAAGCAATGGTATAAAACCATTTGAAATGTTCAACCGTAAAGTTTATTTCTGGGATTGTTTCCAGACCTACGGCCCATGATGATGCCCAACGCCATAACATCTGGTGGCCTATATACAGTGTGAGTTCTTGTTTAATGAGCTACTGATTTAAATGGAGTGACCGGTGATCCCAGTAAGGAGGCCAACCTCTCAGGCCAGCGATGAAACACCGTCCAGACGTTTGAGGGCATTGAGGTCAACGAGGACTCTCAACATTTTTAAAAGCAAGATTAGGATGATCTGAGTGTCTCTGTACTTGTACGACTGTCTTGAACTTTCCAGACCAATCCTCATTGGGCCTAGTACCATTCGGCACAATAACAAACGCCAGCAGCAACCAGTAGATACTCTATACAAGCAAATGAGGTCATATTCTTCCTGCCTGACAGGGGGTTGGTGACGAGAGAGCATCACTGTGTCCCGAGATACAACTAGAAAGGAAAAGAGGAGCAGAAGATGATTTTAGCAGCCAAAGATGAGACCGGGAACGCTAGGAGCGGTGTCCTCTTAACATATGCCAGAGGGTCTCAGCCCATCTGCCAGACCTGTGTCTGCGCTCTCTGAGGGACGGGGCACAGACGGCTCTCTACATGACTCCTCTATCGCTCTCTTTCTACTCTACTCTACTCAAACTCGTCTTGCCTAAGCCAAGCTGAGTCTCCATCTGCCTTCTTCCATACGTTTCAAAACAACAGACCCTGTTTAAACGACAGTAATAGTGATCGTTTTGCGACTTTGGGAACAGCCCAAATAACCAGTATCTTAAGTTCAGCACTAGCTTCATATTTAAATAATTTGACAGATGTGTAGCCTTCATGGCAGTTATTATTGACTCCAGGATGTCTTTTCAAATTTCTGCCGTAGCTCCACTAGCAACTTTCTTAGTGCTAGTGTGTAACCGTTAATGCCTGCAAAACTGCTGTATTGACTGTACCGGGATGTACAGTAGGGATAAAGTAGGCTTAATGGAAACTAGAGGCACTCTCATACAGTGGAGGTTCATCATAAACCATCAAACCGTAGCAGACAGACAAGTACAGACACTGGAACTGAAACACTATAAGCTCTAGGAAGTAAGTCAAGATGACACTTAGTGCCATGCTTGTTGGAAGGCTTTTCTGCCTTGCACAGTGTCTACCATTTCCCGCTATCCTAATATTGGTCAGAAGCCCAGAAACTTCTTCAGGGAATTTAATTAGTTTGAAATGAGACCTATGCAGAGTGTATTGTTCCCACCCACCCCTAACGTTTAACCACAGTCTTATATTAGGATTGGAAAGTCCTCAGCCCCATCATTAGAGTACTACAGCTGGCACCACACCTTGAAAGAAAGACCTTTGAACTGCCTACCCTGGTCAGTCATTCATCTGACTGGATTCAGACCTGATGGACAGGATTTGTGAGGTTCTGCGGTGCTTTCAAAGGCCCAGTGCAGTGAAAAACTAGATTTTATATACATTTCCACACTGAGGTTGGAATAATACTGTGAAATTGAGAAAAAGGTCAGTATGCCTTGAAAAAGCTGCCTTATATTTCAGCCTGTTTTGGTTTAATTGAGTTTTGGCCTGCCTGGTGACATCACCAGGTGGTAAATTAGTTAATAGCCCACGGCAAGTAGCTTAATGCGTTGGACCAGTTACTGAAAAGAATCCCAGAACCAACTAGGTGAGCAAGGCACTTAACCCTAACTGGATAGGGCCGTCTGCTAAATGACTAAAATGAAAATGTGAAATGTAAATTGTTTTTGTAAAATATTCCCAAACCTCTCTGCCAATCACAGCAGTTTTTGGGGGGTTTTGGCCTCCCCACTCAGACAGTCTTTTCAAAATTCTTGCTTGAGAAATTGCTCTTTGCTAAGACAATATTTTTGCTTCTTTTTAACAATTGTAATTTAAAGTAATCACAGTAGGCTACTTAATTAACCAGACATTATTTGATATTGAGATAACAATGCCCACATTGGGCCTATAAGATACACATTTTAGTAATTTAGCAGATGCTCTTATCCAGAGTGACTTTACAGTAGTGAGTGCATAAATGTTCATACTTTTGTATTTATTTATATGAGATATATCTCTACATTCTGTGGGTCTTGAATTTTTTAAATAAAACAGGTAGTTTGGATCCTGTATGCCGATTGGCTGAAACAGCATTCCAGCCATGTGTAAATCAGTCTTAGTTTTGTGTAAAAGTAGTTTGATGTTTCACAAACTGAAGAGGTCCTATGTTATTGGATTAGCTCTCAGTGCTGTGTTTCCTTGGTTCTCCAACTCCGACTGATGAGTCACTGGCTGATATAAGGAGTAGACCATTTTACACTCTTTTAGCAATTGATTTGACCTTATCCAACCTGAATTAAACTGTTCTGACATGTTGTTTAAGGTCAACATATCAGAGGAAAAAGAAACCAGGAGGGAGTACCCTTGAGGGATTTGTAAGTGATGTATGTAGGACAAGGGACTATACACCTGCGGGCATCTCGTTTTGCTGTTAACTCTGTCTTTTACTTGTACATCCCTGAGAAGTACATTGGGATTTAAAATAATTCCCTTGTTGACGCTAAGACAATGCCGAGTGTTAAATCTGCAAGCTCTCAAATATTTAAAGGAGGAACAAGTTTATGGATCGTCCAGGCCCTTTCTGCACCTTATACAAGTCAAGAAATACAGTGATGATACATAGTGAGAATGTTTAATCTTGAAGAATGTGTTATTTTTTATTCAATTCAAAGGAAGTTATAAATAAGCCCAGTGACTGATAGGCTATCATTTTCCACAACAGTGACTACCTTGGAATTAGCTTGACACAGTCTGCAGTGGATGTCGTTAACTTGTCACTAAGTGCTGGCTTGAATCTGCTATTCGTTCGCAGCCTTGACATTACTGGAGAGCTCAGATTCAGATTTGTGTACAGTAAGTTAGCTACAGTTGCAGTCAGAAGTTTACATACACCTTAGCCAAATACATTTAAACTCAGTTTTTCACAATTCCTGACATTTAATCCTAGTAAACATTCCCTGTCTCAGGTCAGTTAGGATCACCACTTTATTTTAAGAATGTGTAATGTCAGAATGATTTATTTCAGCTTTTATTTCTTTCATCACATTCCCAGTGGGTCAGAAGTTTACATACACTCAATTAGTATTTGGTAGCATTGCCTTTAAATTGTTTAACTTGGGTAAAATGTTTCGGGTATCCTTCCACAAGCGTCCCACAATAGGTTGGGTGAATTTTGGCCCATTCCTCCTGACAGAACTGGTGTAACTGAGTCAGGTTTATAGGCCTCCTTGCTCGCACATGCTTTTTCAGTTCTGCCACACATTTTCTATAGGATTGAGGTCAGGGCTTTGTGATGGCCACTCCAATACCTTGACTTTATTGTCCTTAAGCCATTTTGACACAACTTTGGAAGTATGCTTGGGGTCATTGTCCATTTGGAAGACCCATTTGCGACCAAGCTTTAACTTCCTGACTGATGTCTTGAGATGTTGCTTCAATATATCCATATCATTTTCCTTCCTCATGATGCATTCTATTTTGTGAAGTGCACCAGTCCCTCCTGCAGCCAACAACATGATGCTGCCACCCCCGTGCTTCACGGTTGGGATGGTGTTCTTCGGCTTGCAAGCCTCCCCCTTTTTCCTCCAAACATAACGATGGTCATTATGGCCAAACAGTTCTATTTTTGTTTCATCAGACCAGAGGACATTTCTCCAAAAAGTATGATCTTTGTCCCCGTGTGCAGTTGAAAACTGTAGTCTGTTTTTTTTATGGCGGTTTTGGAGCAGTGGCTTCTTCCTTGCTGAGCAGCCTTTCAGGTTATGTTGACATAGGACTTGTTTTACTGTGGATATAGATACTTTTGTACCTGTTTCCTCCAGCATCTTCACAAGGTCCTTTGCTGTTGTTCTGGGATTGATTTACACTTTTCTCACCAAAGTGCGTTCATCTCTAGGAGACAGAACGCATCTCCGTCCTGAGCGGTATGACGGCTGCGTGGTCCCATGGTGTTTATACTTGCATACTATTGTTTGTACAGATGAACGTGGTACCTTCAGGCATTTAGAAATTGCTCCCAAGGATGAACCAGACTACAATGTTTTTTCTGAGGTCTTGGCTGATTGATTTTCCCATGATGTCGAGAAAAGAGGCAGAGTTTGAAGGTAGGCCTTGAAATACATCCACAGGTACACCTCCAATTGACTCAAATAAAGCTTCTAAAGGCATTTTCTGGAATTTTCCAAGCTGTTTAAAGGCACAGTCAATTTAGTGTATGTAAACGTCTGACCCACTGGAATTGTGATATAGTGAATTATAAGTCAAATAATCTGTCTGTAAACAATTGTTGGAAGAATTACCCTAACCGACTTGCCAAAACTATAGTTTGTTAACATGAAATCTGTGGAGTGGTTGAAAAATGAGTTTTAATGACTTCAACCTAAGTGTACGTAAACTTCCGACTTCAACTGTATTATCCATTCCTGATACGCTAATTTTAGCTGCAAACAGATAAATAGCCTAGTTAAACCAGACTGAATGCTGCCCTAAACCCATGTACTGTACAGTGGTGAGGGAAGCGTTCAGTCGGGTTTAACCAGGCTAACAGAATCAGCATTGGCCTCATTAATTTCTGTCCTAATTATTTGTGCCCCCTCAGTGAAACCTCAAGGCCATCTGTTCTGCTAAAAACAGCCCAGCATACAGCCATTCACACCAATCCTCCCTCCCGCTCTGCCCAGGGCCCAATCTCTCTGGCTGCACACTAAGGTGACTTCTCCCAGGGATTCACAGGATATTAATGCTAGGAACCCTCCTGTCTCTTCATCTAACACATGATTATGACACCAGCATTCCCCCTGGATCAGGTCTAATCCTGGTAATGTCAGTGTAAAGCCAGCACATACAGGGTGCATCAGCACCTTGGTTGGCACAGTGGCGAGGTGAGACACAGAAAGATTACTACAGTTCAGACGGGATACAAAGTAGTCTGTGTCAGGTTTGTAGAGGTTGTTCAATAATAATAAAATCAAATAAAAATATAAAAAGTAAAATATTGTGTTACCAAGCAATACTAATACTAAAGTATTTTTACTGTGGGTCAAATTCTGAATGTTCTCAACGTAAAACACGGTGTCATAACTTATTTTTAGGGAACACGTCAAATGATAAGTATTTGATAATGGGTCTAGTATTAGTTTCTAAATGTATTCCAGGCCCTGAAATGAGACACGTATTATTATGCGCCTGTAATCTGAATAACATTTTAAAGTATCTATATTTTCAACTCAAAATTTCATCAGTTATGGAAAAATAAATCTATTTTGAAAAGACCTACCTTCTGCTATACGAGCTAGGAACAATGTCATTCAGAAAGATGTTTCCTGTCTCGTAAAGCGGCATGGTACATCTTTGTTTTGTCTCACACCTGTTCGCCCGCCTGTCCTGTTGTAAATCTTCAAGATGAGGGATATGTGTTGTGTTGCATAACAGTTAAGAGGGTTAAAAATTGCTTATAAATAGCCTGAGCTTTACAACCTAAACCAGCATGAAAGATCAAGGATGGACTGGAAATGTACTTAAGGTCTTGTTTTTACACTTAGTTGAAGGCTCAATGTGTTATCTGAATGGGGCTCTGTGACAATACATTAGCAACATAAGTGTTCTTCACTAAAGACACGTGTGCAAAATATAGCCTACTGTATGCTATTATGCAGGATTTTCAAATTGGATGGCCAGAGTTGGTGCTTCTAGTGCTGAAGTAACACTTCTGTAACTGGGCGGCAATCCTCAGGCAACTGTGGATGAGTGGAGGTGGGTGTGAGGTGAGGGAGGAAGGGGCATCTGCTGTTCCAGTACTTCAGAGCTCCTGTAGCAGTAGGCAGGGGGCTCGAGGAGCACACTGACCTGAGAGAACTGCAGGACATCTCACTGTGGGACTGTGTGTTTTAATGAGCATGTCATGTCATTGTCACAGGGTGTGCCTGTGTGTGTGAGTGCGACTTTGTGGCATTTCCTTGAAAGGGCCTGAGTCAGTAACCTTTTATTATGAATTCATAACACACAATATTTCAAAGTATCCCCCTTTCATCACTAATACTGGACATGTCTTATAGGGGACTAGCATAACATTTTAACAATTTGTCTATGTTCCTAAATCCCTCTGACATGTTGTTGGACTGTGAGTGAGGTAGCCCTAGAGAGAGAGCTACATCACAGGGTTATACAGTCGCCCACTCACTGCAGCGCTAGATAGAACTAGATAGAACTAGATAGAACTACAAAAATCACCAGTAGGCCTAATAGAAGACACTGCACTGAGGAAGATCCGGAGCGCGGGACATTTTAGTGCCTGAGGAGCACACAGTGGATTATGCACAAAGCAACGGGTTGGTTGAATTCGAGACTGTGAGTAAAAGTGGATTTATTTTGGGGAGGGGTTGAGTTCCAACAAAGCGTGCCAACTTAGTTAAAAGAGAGTGCACTCTTAGGATTTATTGTTTTAACGTAATGTCATGTACTGTGATTGTATATTGTATACTGTGTATCATTTCTTTTAATACATTCTATCATTTCTTTTAATACATCTGTAGTACCTCCGGGCCCTCTGGTAGTTTTTCCCCTAGTGAGAGCATCATACAAATGTATTATTACTGGGTGTACCGTTTCACCATATTTAATCTGAGTCTGTGGTGAAAGGGTTACATTTTGGGGGCTCGTCCGGGATTTCCTTTGTTTTTCAACGATACCAGTATATTGGCAGATTTAGTAACTTTATTTGATAAACGGTTATATTGATTAATTGTACTGAATACGAATTGCTAGCAGACAGTGTGTACAGTGTGTACTTTTCTTTTATTGTAGCTGTTCAATTTAATGTGCAAAATGGAAATTGAAGAGATTGTAGCCTGGTGTACTGAGAAAAAAAAGTAGCACCACAAAATGCTGTGGTACTGAGTGATGTATCTATTGAAGGGACAGATAAAGAATTGATTACAGTCCTGAGTCATGTGAAAGCTTTTGGGAAGGTTTTGATTAGAGATCGATGGTCATATGCATTTGGGGAAAAACACTATGTTTTAGTGGAGATATCACGTGATATAGCTAACATAGAAGTGCCAGATGTTGTTGGGATACCTGGAGAGGTTGGTCCCTGGCCTGTGCATGTCGTTGGATGTTCTACCGAGAATGAAGACTTCCAATCTAAATTGTTGTCATTCTTAAGAAATGAAGGGAAGAGGGTCGCTGACGTTAAAGACATGATAAGTTCCACCCCTGCTCTAGAAATAAATACTCAACTGGTCAGTGCCATCAGTTCATTGGTGGAAAAATGTCACAGTGTGCCTACTGAGATGCTAGGTTACCGCAAGCTGCGCATGTTCTCCGGAATAAAGCCAACTCCCAGTGGAGAAGAGGAATATGATGCATGGGCGGAACAGACCACACATCTGCTGGAAGAATGTGTACTGATAATGTAAAAAAGCTGAGAATAGTAGAATGTGTGAAAGGTCCAGCTTCTGACGTAGTTTGGTTTTTGAAGATCGGAAATCCCACTGCTACAGCTATTGATTACATGAAAGCCCCGGAGAGTGCATTTGGAACCACAGAGAATGCAGATGACCTGATGGGGAGATTCAGAAACATGTTTCAGAGTGAGGGAGAGAAGCTTTCTTCTTATCTGTTGAGGTTAAACAAACTGCTGCACATTTTGTTTCGAAAAGGAGGCATTCAATTATCTGAAATGAATCAGAAATGCATTGACCACATTGTGAGGGGTGCCCTGTCACATGATGTGGTTGCTCTCTGCATAAGAATGACTTATAAACTGCGTGTTCCACCCTCTTTTGATGAACTGCTTCATGAGATAAGAGAGGAGGAAGATATGATTCAAGACAGGACAGTTCCGACAAGTATTGTGAAATCATCTGCTGTCACTCCTATTGCTGTGTCAACAGTGAAATGGAGTTTTGAGAAAAGAACTGAATAGTTTTGAAAATTGAAGTGAGTCTTCTTCACTCTGCTACTGCCACAACAAGTAAGCCAGATGTAGCCACTCAGAGGCCAGATTCCGCTGTTACATTCAAAAGGACGTATGCTGACCTCACGCAAGGTTTTACCAGGGATGAATACAGACCCAGCATTTTCTGCTACAAGTGTGGAGAGGATGGACACTTTAAACGAGAGTGCAGCGGGCAAGAAGACCTTAGGAAAGTCAATAAGAGTCTCATCAGTCAGAAACGGCCAATGGGAAACTACAGAGGTACACTGTAAAGGAGCGGCCTGAAGTTACGTTCTACCTAATGGCTTAGTGGGCCCTAGTGGGCCCTAGTGGGCCCTAGTGGGCCCTAGCGCTATTGTTCCGGTACAGATCGAAGGCATTTATGCTAGAGCTATAATGGATAGTGGTTCTCAGGTTACTCTACTCTACAGGTCCTTTTACAAACAGTACTTGACCCATTTACCATTAAATCCAATTGAACATTTGGAGATTTTGGGGGCTTAGCTCAGAGAAATACCCATATGATGGCTATTTGTCAGTGAAATTTGAGTTTTCAGGATCCGTAGTAGGTGTAGCAGGAACCATGGAAGCACTTGTGTTGGTATGTCCAGACCCGGCCATGAAAGGTGATGTCTCTATCCTGGTTGGTACACACACTTCTGTTGTGAGGAAGTTTATGACAGCCTGTAAAGAAAGAGAGGGAGAGGATTTCCTAAGCATATTACAAGTTCATCCTGCCTTCAAAGAAGCATATTAGAAGCTAAAAGAGACCCCCACTGTGGTAGATGATCAGAAGAAAGGAACGGTATGGTTCTCACAGATATAACCTGTAACATTGCCTCCTGGAGGACTGGCAAGAGTCACCGGAATTCCAAAGTTTCCTGGATCTCCTTGTAATAAAACCATCCTAGTGGATAGGCCTGAATTATCGCAGTTTACGGAAACGTCACGGTTTCCAGAAGAACTTCTAGTGAGACCAGAGATTCAGTCTACGGCAGTATTGTCAAAAAGAATAACAGTTACAGTCAGGAATGTGTCATCACGAGCGATAACCGTAAAAAGGGGAATGCCCATTGCTCACTTGTTCCCTGTAGATGTAGCTCCTTTTCCTGTCACCCCTGGGGAGACTAAATGTAACTTGCCTGGAAAGATCAGTCGATCTTCATTCAACTCTGGTGATTCACCTGTGTCAGAAGAGTGGAAGAAAAGATTAGCTGATAAGATGATGGAACGAAAGGAAGTTTTCTCAACTTGTGAGTTTGACGTTGGTTGTTCTAAAACTACTCGCCATACTATTAGAGTTACAGATGACACCCCGTTTAGGGAGAGGTCTCGACGACTTGCTCCAGCTGACGTGGAAGATGTACGAAAACACCTGGAACATCTGAAGACAGCTAAGATCTTCTCTCCATTCAGAAGTCCCTCCGCTTCGCCAATCGTGGTGGTCAGGAAGAAGAACGGAACCGTGCGGATGTGTGTGGACTACAGAACACTCAATAAACGTACAGTTCCTGACCAATACACAGTCCCACAGATTGAAGATGCCTTGACCTGTCTGAATGGAAGTCAATGGTTTAGTGTTTTGGATCTCAGAAGCGGCTATTATCAGATTCCAATGAGTGAAGCTGATTGGAATCTATGGGAGAAGTACTTCATCCAGAAGTCAAGAACCACACCGTACCATCCTGAGGGAGATCCTCAACCCGAAAGGTTTAATAGAACCTTGTTGGACATGCTTGGAACTCTGGATCCCAAAAGAAAGCACAAATGGAGTCAGCACATTGGGCGTCTTGTACATTCGTACAACTGCACACAGAATGAAGCAACTGGCTATTCCCCTGACTTTCTCATGTTTGGTCGGGAGGCAAGATTACCTGTAGATCTCTTCTTTGGAGTTTCAAGTGATGGTTCGTCAGAGAAGACTTACCTTAAGTATGTGTAGTTCACAATTTGATTTTACAACTTATGTGTTCGTCAATAACTGTTAACTGGTAAAAGTGATTGATGCGGGTTCTGTCAAGATCTCGCTGACTTTAGAAAGAGAGGAGCTAGCACGGAAGATGCTATTGCACTGTACGAGACGGACCATTGCAGGCGAAATTGCTAGTTGGTGTTCTATATAAAGTTATTATTTATTATTTAATGATTAGTTTGTTCACGAAGTCGACCGATCAGCCAGAGGAATGGAGGAGTGACAACACGGGAGCCGGTGTGGATCGGTTTTCGTCAAGTAGGCCTAATAGAAGACACTGCACTGAGGAAGATCCGGAGCGCGGGACATTTTAGTGCCTGAGGAGCACACATTGGATTATGCACAAAGCAACGGGTTGGTTGAATTCGAGACTGTGAGTAAAAGTGGATTTATTTTGGGGAGGGGTTGAGTTCCAACAAAGCGTGCCAACTTAGTTAAAAGAGAGTGCACTCTTAGGATTTATTGTTTTAATGTAATGTCATGTACTGTGATTGTATATTGTATACTGTGTATCATTTCTTTTAATACATCCTATCTGTAGTACCTCCGGGGCCTCTGGTAGTTTTATTCCCTAGCGAGAGCATCATACAAATGTATTATTACTGGGTGTGCCGTTTCACCATATTTAATCTGAGTCTGTGGTGAAAGGGTTACACGTGTTAAGCATACAATTAATAAATGATGTGTTTTTGCTGTACAGTGACAATTGGGGACTCTGTGACGATCGATGGGGACTCTACGTATACAGATATCTCACTGATATCCAGCTACAGTTTCACACAATACTGTATCACTGTAAACTAAGGATTTTCTGCCTTTCGGAATCTTCAGTACTACAGCTAATGATTATAAGAACATACAGAGGAACTACCTTCAGACAATCATCTGACCCTCCACGCCACACTGTTCTCCTCAGCATGCTGTAGCTGGCAGAGATGGCAGTACCTTCCCTGCAGGGACACGCATGCCATTCACACCTCTGTTCAGCCCACCAGGTCCCTGTCCCTGTCACAACTACTCCCTGTCACTTCCACAGACTGTGCTCCAATTTCTGTAATTTCTTTTGCTTTTAATTGCTTATAATACACCTATAAAATGAATGTTGTCTACTAGAAGCCAGGATTTACACTGCAGCCTTAACAGGGCAGGTGTCTATTTTCAGAGGAGCTGAGACCCAGAGGTGTGTCAGCTGGTCCATGTGCTCAATGTCATACAGCCTTATAGCCCTGACTCTAGTCAGGGCCTCCCAGTAGAATTTGGAACGTGAACTCTTCTGACGGTGCTTTCCATTGTTCCACAGAACACTCTCCCGACCACGCGTAGAGGTTCTGTCCTTCCATTCTTCAGCTAAGTTTGTGCACCGTGCTAATATTCCACCGCGCTGTCTTCAGAACTTCATGTGCGTTGGCTTATAGGGAGCTGAACTGCTGATGTTCTCCTGTATTAAGGGCGGAGAGAGTCATCAAGTTCTGCAGCATGGGTCTGCAGACAGCGAGGGGCCTGAGGGGAGAAAGAGGGATCCATCTGAGGACTGACGGAAATAGAGCCAGTTTTAACTTCAGTTCCCTCATTGATGTGACAGATGTGAAAAAGCATGCCCATAGCCAGTATATGCATCCTCCTAGCCATGCAGCAGCTGTATCAACTGTACCTCAACATTGTGGTTTTGCTTAGAAAATGTGTCAGTTGAGCTGCTAACAAGTTACCTTTATGGACAAGTTACTGATTTATTACACAAACATAGTGGGCTATGAAATATTAGAGTGAATTAAATTGCTAATGATAACAAAACCATCAATATTTCATAAAATATTCAGATATGTCCATACTGCTTTGTGTAGCCTACTACTGTGCAGGGTTTCACTGTGTTCCTCGTCACTAATGCAGGTTGAGCCCTGCTTCAGTATGAAGTCCATTCTCTCCCAGTATCAGGGGCTGTTGACAGGAACAGGGTCACCCAGCAGGGGTTCCTGTCCTGTCCTGTCATCTCACGACAGGATTTCCTCTGGCACCAATACAAAGGTCAAAATTAGTCATCGTGAGGCTGTCCGGTTAATGACAAGAACCTCAGCACAGCCTCGAGTCATACACTCCTTGTTGTTTGTGTTAAAGAGAGCCCTTAATCAGATTGCTATATTCACAGAGATTCTTTAGAAACCCTACTGAAAATGGTGAGTAATTGCACCCATTGTCAGTAATGATACGGGCCTGGGGTTAGAGGCACTCTGAGCACTAATTACATTGATTGAGTAAGAAGGTCATTCCCCACCCTCGTTAGGAAAATATACAGTAGTTGCAATTTCCTGTAATTCTGTTACTTCCTGTTCTGCTACTAATTAACTGGTTAGTTGATGCAAATCCAAGTTGTGATGTCAGAGGATTGCTTTAGGAAAATATACACCCTGTATCGTATCTAGAGTAGAAGATATTTCTCACTCCATACCTAACCATCATGGGGTGAGATGTAGAGTGTGGAAGCAGAACAGTAAAGTGTTGATGAGGAAGTTAAAAACATGGTAACATCTAGTGATGTTATTACCAAAGCAGCGAGAAACATCTCCCATGCTAGTGTGCTATCTATGAGCCTCTGCCTACTTTCCGGACTGAGAAATATACTATATGTATTGGATAATGCAAGCTGGAATAATAATAATAGCATTAATTTAATCAATGACTTTAGATTATGAATTGTTATACCACTACGCCGTAAAACAGGAAACAAAATTGCAGCCAATATGGTAATCAATCAGTGTTCAGTGCATATAGGTGAACTGGCAGGTGTTTGTCTGTAACCTTCACTTGACTTTTTGGTAGTGAGGCAGTTAATTTCCTGTCTGCGTAGTATGATACAGCATGCCAACACTACCAGGCCAGACATAGAGAGCCTAGAGATAGCAGAGTGGGGATAGAATTAGCTCAAATAAACCCGCGGTGACTCAGTGAGTGAGTCTATTTTGGAACTCAATAAATTACCACTTAAAAGTTATTGATTCGTTATGGCTTGTCATCGCTCTGGAAACCATGGGGTTACATTTCAAGATTTCTGACAGTGTTTTTTTATATATATATATATATATTTTATTTTTATTGACTGTCTTGTTCTGTTAGCGCTAACACAATACTGTAGCCTGAAGGAAGAATGGAACCCTATCGGATATAAATAACTGGTTAGATAACCAGACAGTCTCCAACTCTTCCATCATGTCTCTTTCTTTCTGCCCAGAGTAATATTAAGCAGGTAATATATTATAGATATAGATATTCTCATGTCTGCTCTTTAAATCACTTATTTTGTATTTTAATTTCTCATTACTACAGTTTCTGTGCGTACATGATTATACAAACATTGGTATTACAAAATGAGACACACAATCAGATGAATAATTTTAGTAAGCTAAAGAGGTTTTATATACAGTGGGGAGAACAAGTATTTGATACACTGCCGATTTTGCAGGTTTTCCCACTTACAAAGCATGTAGAAGTCTGTAATTTTTATCATAGGTACTCTTCAACTGTGAGTGACGGAATCTAAAACAAAAATCCAGAAAATCACATTGTATGATTTTTTATTAATTAATTTGCATTTTATTGCATGACGTAAGTATTTGATACATCAGAAAAGCAGAACTTAATATTTGGTACAGAAACCTTTGTTTGCAATTACAGAGATCATACGTTTCCTGTAGTTCTTGACCAGGTTTGCACACACTGCAGCAGGGATTTTGGCCCACTCCTCCATACAGACCTTCTCCAGATCCTTCAGGTTTCGGGGCTGTCACTGGGCAATACGGACTTTCAGCTCCCTCCAAAGATTTTCTATTGGGTTCAGGTCTGGAGACTGGCTAGGCCACTCCAGAACCTTGAGATGCTTCTTACGGAGCCACTCCTTAGTTGCCCTGGCTGTGTGTTTCGGGTCGTTGTCATGCTGGAAGACCCAGCCACGACCCATCTTCAATGCTCTTACTGAGGGAAGGAGGTTGTTGGCCAAGATCTCGCGATACATGGCCCCATCCATCCTCCCCTCAATACGGTGCAGTCGTCCTGTCCCCTTTGCAGAAAAGCATCCCCAAAGAATGATGTTTCCACCTCCATGCTTCACGGTTGGGATGGTGTTCTTGGGGTTGTACTCATCCTTCTTCTTCCTCCAAACACGGCGAGTGGAGTTTAGACCAAAAAGCTCTATTTTTGTCTCATCAGACCACATGACCTTCTCCCATTCCTCCTCTGGATCATCCAGATGGTCATTGGCAAACTTCAGATAGGCCTGGACATGCGCTGGCTTGAGCAGGGGAACCTTGCGTGTTCTGCAGGATTTTAATCCATGACGGCGTAGTGTGTTACTAATGGTTTTCTTTGAGAATGTCGTCCCAGCTCTCTTCAGGTCATTGACCAGGTCCTGCCGTGTAGTTCTGGGCTGATCCCTCACCTTCCTCATGATCATTGATGCCCCACGAGGTGAGATCTTGCATGGTGCCCCAGACTGAGGGAGATTGACCGTCATCTTGAACTTCTTCCATTTTCTAATAATTGCGCCAACAGTTGTTGCCTTCTCACCAAGCTGCTTGCCTATTGTCCTGTAGCCCATCCCAGCCTTGTGCAGGTCTACAATTTTATCCCTGATGTCCTTACACAGCTCTCTGGTCTTGGCCATTGTGGAGAGGTTGGAGTCTGTTTGATTGAGTGTGTGGACAGGTGTCTTTTATACAGGTAACGAGTTCAAACAGGTGCAGTTAATACAGGTAATGAGTGGAGAACAGGAGTGCTTCTTAAAGAAAAACTAACAGGTCTGTGAGAGCCGGAATTCTTACTGGTTGGTAGGTGATCAAATACTTATGTCATGCAATAAAATGCAAATTAATTATTTAAAAATCATACAATGTGATTTTCTTGAAGTGTGCCTATGATAAAAATTACAGACCTCTACATGCTTTGTAAGTAGGAAAACCTGCAAAATCGGCAGTGTATCAAATATTTGTTCTCCCCACTGTAACTAATACAATCAAATTAGGGTTTTCATCGTTAAGAGACATCATAATGTTTATTTATTTACCTTTGAGACTTTAACACTTGGGCCTGGGAGAAATCATTGCCAAACCCAGGATAGAAAGGAGACTTGCAAAGGACTCTAAATGGGCAAGGTGAGGAGAAATGTCATGTTTCATGTTTAGGAGGTCCCGGGTGCTTTGTGGAGCAGGAAAGACCCACAGTGTCAGGAGCAGAGGCCTTTACAAATCACAACTTCATGCTATCTCCCTGGGGCCAACCGACGCTAAGGGGCCTCTGTGGCTATAATGGACTTCAGCAGATGACCTCTCCTTACAACGCTTATGGCCCCAATCCTCTTGTGCTTCTGTATGAGACACCTGTGTTTTTCTTGTACAGACCCAGCATCCTCTATCTCAGGGTTCTCCAACCCTGTTCCTGGAGAGCTACCCTCCTGTGGGTCTTCCCTCCAACCCCAGTTGCAACAAATTTAACTAGGCAAGTCAGTTAAGAACAAATTCTTATTTACAATGACTCGGGCGACGCTGAGCCAATTGTGCGCCGCGCTATGGAACTCCCAATCAAGTCCGGTTGTGATACAGTCTGGATTCAAACCATGTTGTCTGTAGTGACACCTCTAACACTGAGATGCAGTGTCTTAGACCACTGCGCCACTTGGGATCCAACTAACCTGATTAAGTTTATCAAGAGAGCTGGACTGAAAACGTACAGAACGGCAGCTCTACGGGAACAAGGTTGGAGAAGCCTTCTCTAGCTATCCTCATAATCTCTAATACTAGTCCATACAATAAAGTAAGGGCTTCAGTTTACCACTAGGTGTCATATTTGCCCCATGCTTATCTTTACCAAAGCATGTAATGTGTGTCTTTGTAGTCCTACAGTATAATACTGAACCAGGAAATATACAATGCTGTGAAAAAGTATTTGCCCCTTTTTCAAATGTTCTCTATTTTTGCATATTTTTGATACTGAACATTATCAGATCTTCAACCAAAACCTAGTATTAGATAAAGAGAACCTGAGTGAACAAATAACACAACAATTACATACTTATTGAATTTATTCCATAAACAAAGTAATGCAACACCCAATGACCCGAAAAAGGAATTGCCCCCTTACACTGGTTGTGCCACCTTTAGCTGCAACGACTCCAACCAAACGCTCCCTGTAGTTGTTGATCAGTCTCTCACGTCGCTGTGGAGGAATTTTGGCCCACTCTTCCATCCAGAACTGCTTTAACTCAGCGACATTTGTGGGTTTTCAAGCATGAACTGCTCATTTCGACATCTCAGTTGGGATTAGGTCTGGACTTTGACCTGTCACAACAGAAATACACGTTGAGTCTTGGTGCATATTAGACTGTAGACTGTCTCTTAATTCATGTTTTCTTCCTCACAACATAAGTAGATCATTATTGCTAATAGAGAAACGTTTTACTGGTTTCTGAGAATATTTTCAATACTTTTCCCACGTGGCCTGAGAGGTGTTGTTATTCGCAGATAATCGTAGAGTGACTTTGTGGTTATAATGTGTTATAAAGGTCAGCAGTGGTCTTAAGAGGACTGGGAGGTCTGAAAAGTGTTTCCTCTCAACTCACTATCTCATCTCTGACAGGAAGTATTCTAGCTACAGTTATACCAACACAACACCAAGACTGTATAAAGCAGGAAAAAATAAACTTTTCAGTGCAGTAAACAACATATACTTCCTCCTGTAGAGTATAATGAAGTCAACTTGAATAGTTTCTGTTGGGTGCTTTCCCTGCCATGAGGAACATTGCTGTCTTATTTTCCTCATAGCTTACAATGCTGTTCCCACCTGGGAAGGTTTTTGCATGTCATGTGTCGTATAGTATTGGTAAATAAGTTACGTCAGGTTGTTAGGTTGGAATGCAACACAACTGCAATATGACGGTATAATAGGATAATATCCACATATTAATGTCTCTGAAGGACTGAGTTATTGACTAAATAGTTGTATTTTTATGATGCTGCAGACAGTCATTTAGTTGCTGTTGTCTTTAAGTGTAAGAGGATATTTCTGCTATTGCTACTCTGTTGTGAGGCTAGTGTTAAGGAAATGCCCCATCAATTATTACTCCAGTCTAGGTGCTGTCTGGCAGCTCATGCAGTAAATATTCAATTTTTTTCCCCTCTATGCCCCCCACTCCTCTCAGTGAGATATGATTTGAACCCCTTGCAGAGTGCTTGTGGAAATCTGTCTGTTAGTAGGAACAGTTACAAGTCTCTGTTGCTCATCAAAGCCCCGGGCCAGGGCACTGTCACAGCTGGTGTGTATAATCACTCTCCCTTGTAGCAGTGGGAGTCAGGTTAGATCTTCAATCCAATCAGAGCTCACTCCGAAAGGGCATGCCTGGCGTCACACTTTTCTCTCTCTGAGGCTGGAGGGACTGTAGCAGAGAGGTAGAGACGGAGTTTAGGCTAACAGTGGCTGAGAACACAGGGCTCAGTGTATGAGGGGCTAGAGGGGGTGATGGTCGGGGAGGTAGCTGGAATAAAGACACAAGCGATTCATTACAGGGTGGGACTTGGTGTGAATGACTGGTGGAGAGGGGTTTTGACTAGATGGTATACAGCTACGTACAGTACTGACTTTTTCGTAGTAGGTTAGGAGATTTAGGTTAAGGTTAGGAGAATTAGGTTAAGGTTAGGAAAGGGATAGAGTTTAAATTCTCTCCTAACCTGCTCCGGAAAGTAACTCCTGTCCTTAGCTGTACCCCATCTAGTCAAGGGCCTTGGCAGGGAGGATGGTTCTTCTTTAAATGACTGCTGTAGCGAACTCTTGTCTGTGAGCTTTTACTCTATGTAGACTACATAGAACAGCTTCTACATGTGAATGTGTAAAAAGACATATACAAATGTATGATTGATTGATTGATTGATTTTATTTGCCAGTTTAAAAAAAAAATACACATTATACATAGTACATCAATAATGGTTCTTTATAATTATTGTGATATCTGATATCTCCCTCCCCCACCCCCTCTACCCATGCCTCGGTGGCAGCTACTTGTTTGTGTGGTGAGTCATGCCTAGCTACGCCAGCCTCCATCTCACTCTATACAGACCTGGGTCGCCTCCTCAGTGTTCAAGGCCCCCTGTGCTGCTGTGAGTGACTCACTGCCTCTCTCCACTTCTTCCATTAAGAAGGTTATGGCCTAAAAACATATATTGGACCCTGGATACGCATTTCGGCAAATTGCAAACTGCAGGAGGAGAGGGGCCTGGTTTCGTGTTTCCATGACAATGTATTTAAGTGACATCAAAGCATCGATCAGACATAGTGGGCTTCTGACAGACGCCAGTTACAGAAGTATCGGAAGGTGAGAGCATTTGGAAGAGGATGTTGTTCTGGATCTTTGTAAAGACTGAAGCTCCTAGAGGTACAGGGCCTTCAGAAAATATTCACACCCCTTGACTTTTCCACATTGTGTAGTGTTACAGCCTGAATTCAAAATGGATGAAATATAAAAAATATTCTTCACCCATCTACACCCCATAATGACAAAGTGAAAGCATGTTTTTAAAAAATTAGAAAATTAAATAAATAAATACATTTAAAATATATAAACAAAAGTTTCCACACCCCTGAGTCAATCATTTTTTCTAGAAGGACCTTTGGCAGTGATTACAGCTGTGAGCTGGATAAGTCTCTTAAGAGCATTTGCCCATTATTCTTTAAAACATTCTTCAAGCTCTGTCAAATTGGTTGTTGATCATTTCTAGACAACCATTTTCAGGTCTTGCCATACATTTTTTAGTAGATTTAAGTCAAAACTAACTCGGCCACTCATTCACTGCCTTCTTGTTAAGCAAGAGGGACCTTACAGCTAATTGCATGTGTGGTGTACAGAGATGAGGTAACCATTAAGAAATCATGTTTACTTATTATGTGACTTGTTAATGTCAGGCTCTGGCCATAGAGAAGCCTATTGCTTCTCTATGTAGCAGCTGCAGTGCATTGTCTCTAATTTGGGATCCTACATATGTTTGTATGTTCCACACCTGGGTGTGGGTCATTATATCTCGATGTCACAGATTAAGTAAGTGTGTTTACGTTCTGTGGTATCGTATTTGTTTGTATAGTTCTGACGTTATCATCATGTATCAGAAACGTAAGTGTGCTTCCGTAATTGGTATCGTGTTTCATTTGGTATAGTTTGTCGTTTTGTTTGTATTTTTCAACGATAATTAAAACATGTCGAACTATCACTGCGCTGCGCCTTGGTCTCTCCATGCACCCGATTGTGACAGTTAAGCACACTTGTACTCCTGAATTTATTTAAGCTTGCCATAACAAAGGGGTTGAATGCTTATTGACTCAAGACATTTCAGCTTTTCATTTTTTATTAATTTGTTTAAAAAATGTTTTAACAGAATTCCACTTTGACATTGTGGGGTAATATGTGTAGGCCAGTGAAAAACATCTTAATTTAATCCATTTTAAATTCAAGCTGTAACACAACAAAATGTGGAAATAGTCAAGGGTTGTGTATAGAATCTTCTCTAGAAGCTTAATATCTTCCCATTTCTAGAAACATCTAACTCTTTGTTGAAGGAGACTGTGGGCATCGCCTTGGGAGTCATAGGATGCATCATCTCCATAGTGACCTCTGCTTTGCCTATGTGGAGAGTGACGGCCTTCATCCCTCAGATCATCTGAGAGGGCTTGTGGATGAGCTGATTGCTCATGAGACAGTGTAAGTTCTACGACTCCCTCCTTCCCCAGGACCTGCAGGTCGCCAGAGCCATGACCTTCATCACCATTATCTTGGGGGTTCAAGGGATGATGGTCTTCCATCATCGGAGCCAAGTGCACCAACTGCATCAAAGATGAACCGTCTAAGACCGAGTTGATAATAATCACTGGAATATTCTTCATCCTGACCGGTATATTCATCATCATCATCAGTGTCTCCTGGACATATCGATGAGAACTGTTCTCGATGAAAACTGGCAGCTGATGGCCTCGCTCTACTTCAGCTGGGGGGGCAACGTCCCTGCTCTTGATCAGAGGGGACATACTGTCAAGCTTGTGCCCCCCTAGTGAGATTGGCATCATTCTGGTGGATAGTCTCCCTAGTGTCCTGTACCATCTATTTAGTTGTTTTCCTATGGATCCTCCAGTGGGGTCATATGGGCCCTGATGGTGATCACCTCCATCTCAACTGTCCTGGGAGCTCTGGGATTGATGGGGGCCATCTTTGGTCCAAGTACACCAACTGCATCAAGAGTAACTGGTCCAGGGCTAAGGTGGTGTTCATCATTTGGAATGTTCTTCATCCTCACCACTGTCTTCGTGGTTGCCCATTACTTGATACCCAATATCCCCAAATACCAGCTGTGTCTTTTGGCTGAATTCAGTCGGTGCACCGCCTCCATACTCTGCAGCTGCATCTTCAAGAGGAAGACTCGATAACGATTCAATCAACCTCCCACTAACAGCTCTGTCCAGAGACTGTACTTTCTTGTTATGAAAACAACCTCTATCCAATCTGTTCAATGTTGACCAATCTGAAACGACCAGATAGGTGTGTAAGCAACATAATAATAACACCTTTCTTGCACCAACACTCACACTTGTCTTTTCTTACTAGCAGTGACTTTGCTGATTAGCTACTTAATTCAGGAAAACTGTACTATGATGTGGTCTCACCTTGCTACCTTAAAAGTCAATATCGCCACTTTTCAACCACGTATTCATTATCTCCAGCAAAATACCAGTGTCTACATTCAGTTTGTGAAAACAGTGTATTTCTATGATCTGTGGTTAAAAAGATAAGAAATTAAATCCAAAAAATGTGCTTCTCCGTGACATAACAGGGTAGGATCAAAAGTTTAAAAAGCCTGCGGGAGGGTAGTTTTTAGCCAGTGGGAGGGTAGTTTCTAGCCAGTGGGAGGGTAGTTTCTAGCCAGTGGGAGGGTAGTTTCTAGCCAGTGAGAGGTTAGTTTTTAGCCAGAGGGAGGGTATTTTCTAGCCAGAGGGAGGGTAGTTTCTAGCCAGTGGGAGGGTAGTTTTTAGCCAGAGGGAGGGTATTTTCTAGCCAGAAGGAGGGTAGTTTCTAGCCAGTGGGAGGGTAGTTTCTAGCCAGTGAGAGGTTAGTTTTTAGCCAGAGGGAGGGTATTTTCTAGCCAGAGGGAGGGTAGTTTCTAGCCAGTGGGAGGGTAGTTTTTAGCCAGAGGGAGGGTATTTTCTAGCCAGAAGGAGGGTAGTTTCTAGCCAGTGGGAGGGTAGTTTCTAGCCAGTGGGAGGGTAGTTTCTAGCCAGTGGAAGGGTAGTTTCTAGCCAGTGGGAGGGTAGTTTTTAGCCAGAGGGAGAGTATTTTCTAGCCAGAAGGAGGGTAGTTTCTAGCTAGTGGGAGGGTAGTTTCTAGCCAGTGGGAGGGTCGTTTCTAGCCAGTGAGAGGGTAGTTTTTAGCCAGAGGGAGGGTATTTTCTAGTCAGAGGGAGGGTAGTTTCTAGCCAGTGGGAGGGTAGTTTTTAGCCAGAGGGAGGGTATTTTCTAGCCAGAAGGAGGGTAGTTTCTAGCCAGTGGGAGGGTAGTTTCTAGCCAGTGAGAGGTTAGTTTTTAGCCAGAGGGAGGGTATTTTCTAGCCAGAGGGAGGGTAGTTTCTAGCCAGTGGGAGGGTAGTTTTTAGCCAGAGGGAGGGTATTTTCTAGCCAGAAGGAGGGTAGTTTCTAGCCAGTGGGAGGGTAGTTTCTAGCCAGTGGGAGGGTAGTTTCTAGCCAGTGGAAGGGTAGTTTCTAGCCAGTGGGAGGGTAGTTTTTAGCCAGAGGGAGAGTATTTTCTAGCCAGAAGGAGGGTAGTTTCTAGCTAGTGGGAGGGTAGTTTCTAGCCAGTGGGAGGGTCGTTTCTAGCCAGTGAGAGGGTAGTTTTTAGCCAGAGGGAGGGTATTTTCTAGTCAGAGGGAGGGTAGTTTCTAGCCAGTGGGAGGGTAGTTTTTAGCCAGAAGGAGGGTAGTTTCTAGCCAGTGGGAGGGTAGTTTCTAGCCAGTGGGAGGGTAGTTTCTAGCCAGTGGGAGGGTAGTTTTTAGCCAGAGGGAGGGTATTTTCTAGCCAGAAGGAGGGTAGTTTCTAGCCAGTGGGAGGGTAGTTTCTAGCCAGTGGGAGGGTCGTTTCTAGCCAGTGAGAGGGTAGTTTTTAGCCAGAGGGAGGGTAGTTTCTAGCCAGAGGGAGGGTAGTTAATCACCAGAGGGAGGGTTGTTTCTCGCCAGAGGGAGGGTAGTTTCTAGCCAGAGGGAGGGTAGTTTCTAGCCAGAGGGAGGGTAGTTTCTAGCCAGAGGGAGGGTTGTTTCTTGCTCCCCACGACATCATGTCATCGGGCAGAACTTTTTAAATGTATATATTTTTTCGACAAAATGTATAATTCCACCGTTTTCACATATGTAGACAAACGGTATTGTGCTTGAGTAATGACAATCAGGTTGAGAAGTAGGGGAGTTGCCCTTTTAAGATGAACGCACTAACTGTAGGGGAGTTGCCCTTTTAAGATGAATGCACTAACTGTAGGGGAGTTGCCCTTTTAAGATGAACGCACTAACTGTAGGGGAGTTGCCCTTTTAAGATGAACGCACTAACTGTAGGGGAGTTGCCCTTTTAAGATGAATGCACTAACTGTAGGGGAGTTGCCCTTTTAAGATGAATGCACGTAAAATAAAAGTCCTTGCTTCCTCACCGAAAACACCACTACAAGAGTACCATCACAAAACGTAAAATAAAAGTCCTTGCTTCCTCACCGAAAACACCACTACAAGAGTACCATCACAAAACGTCATTCTTTGTCATTTGTGTTTATTCCATTGTGAGAACACAAGACACCTGGATATCTCTATTTAATTGAGTTATATCGTATGACTTAGTGACAGTATCTTCCTAGCTTCTCCTTATTTAGCACAGTGCACACCCCACCACAGCAGTGCAGGTGTCAGCTTCAACAAGCCTCTCACTAAAGTTTACAGGAAGAGAGCATGCAATAGGACATGTAACGATCACTTTTGATTTCCAGTAAATGAACACAATACAGCATAGTAGAGTATGCATTCCTCCATTCGACCACAGTGCAGCCGAGGCGTGTTTTGATATGGAGAAGGTGTCTAAGTTCAGCTGTTTGTGGCCTTGTACTCTGAAGCAGTGGAGGCTGAACGTCCTTCCTGGCTGTCAGAGTCGGGGCTGTCAGGGCTGCAGTCTGAGTGTACGTGTGGTCAGGCCACACAGCGCTACACTGTTGTACAGTCTTACTCATCAGCCATTACAGCTTTGGTCCCACAGAGCAGGTGTATGAGACTGAGTGTCAGTTTACCAGAGCTGAGACGTGTTGGTTAGTAATGTTTGTGGTTAGTCGTCCCTGCATAGCACAGATCGGTAATAAGACACCAATGGCTCAACTTCTGAAACTAGCGTTCTTGTTAGCCAATACACAGCGCAAACATTGAAATTCCCTATCCTCCGTTTTTCTCTCCCTCTCTATCCTTGCCTATGGGTAGATCTCTCTCTCTTATTTCATTCTCAGCTCTAGTGGTGTGGTCATAGAATCAGAACTGTGGAAAATGCCTCTGTAAGGGTTGCCAGCCCATGGCCTCTGCCCAACCAGAGGGGAGTCAGGGGAGGCACTGCAGGAGAGCATGTGAAGGCCAGGATAGCAGGAGTGTGCGTGTGTGTGATCTTGCTCTCCGTGGCAGATGTGATCAAAACGTTTAAACAGGTTAGTGATCAGACAGTATACCAGTATACCAGTATACCAGGGTGCGTTCTCAAAGCATGCGCAGACCAGCTGGCAAGTCTCTCCTTGTCCCAGTCGGTAATTCCAACACGTTTCAAGCTGACCACCATTGTCCCTGTTCCAAAGAGCTCCAAGGTAGCCTGCCTAAATGACTATCCCCCTGTATCACTCACATCTGTAATTATTAAGTGCTTTGAAAGGCTGGTCATGACACACATTAACACAATCATCCCAGACACCCTAGACCCACTCCAATTCACATACCACCCCAACAGATCCACAGATGACACAATCTCAATTGCACTTCACTCTGCCCTCTCCCACCTGGACAAGAGGGGAAATAACTTTGTGAGAATGCTGTTCATAGACTACACCATAGTGCCCTCCAAGCTTGGGACCCTGGGACTGAACCCCTCCCTCTGCAACTGGATCCTGGACTTCCTGACGGGTCGACCCCAGGTGGTGAGGGTAGGTAACAACACCACCACGCTGATCCTCAACAGGGGGTCCCTCTGGGATGCGTGCTCAGTCCCCTGCCGTACTCCCTCTTCACCCATGACGACTCCAACACCATCATCACGACGGTGGTAGGCCTGATCACCGACAGGAGGAGGAGATCAGAGACTTAGCAGTGCGGTGCCAGGACAACATGGTCCACACACACCCGAACAGTCGTGAAAAGGGCACGGCAGCGCCCCTTCCCCCTCAGGAGGCTGAAAAGATTTGGCATGGGCCCTCGGAATCCTCCAAAAAGTTCTACAGCTGCACCATTAAGAGCATCCTGACTGGTTGCATCACCGCTTGGTATGGCAACTGCACCGCCCTTGACCGCAAAGTGCTACAGAGGTTGGTGTGGACAGCCCAGTACATCACTGGGGCTGAGCTTCCTGCTATCCAGGACCTCTATATCAGGCGGTGTCTGAAGAAGGCTCCAGTTACCCAAGTCATAGACTGTTTACTCGGTTACCATCCGGAAAACGGTACCGGAGCGTCGACTCTCGGACCAACAGGCTCCTTGACAGCTTCTGCCCCCCACTGCTATATAGCCAGACTGCTAAATAGTGAATTAACGGTACCCGAACTATCTTGCCCTGACCCTACGCACATTTACTAGACTATATACACTATATACACACTATATACTCACTCAAACACACTAAATGAACACTCCCACACACAACCCACACATATTCACATACACTACATACGCGCACACACACACACACACACATACATAACATGCACGCATACGACAAAACACAAACACACATAAATACACATTAAATGCACAAACCCACTCACACACACACACTTTTACACTCATAATTTGTTGCTGCTACTCTTATTATTATCTATCCTGATGCCTAATCACTTTACCCTGCCTTTATATATATACAGTATCTACCTGAAGTACATCGTACCTCTGCACATTGATCTGGTACTTCCTGTATATAGCTCCATTATTGTACATTGATCTAGTACTTCCTGTATATAGCTACATTCTTGTACATTGATCTGGTACTTCCTGTATATAGCTACAGTCTTGTACATTGATCTAGTACTTCCTGTATATAGCTATAGTCTTGTACATTGATCTGGTACTTCCTGTATATAGCTACAGTCTTGTACATTGATCTGGTACTTCCTGTATATAGCTACAGTGTTGTACATTGATCTGGTACTTTCTGTATATAGCTACAGTCTTGTACATTGATCTGGTACTTCCTGTATATAGCTACAGTCTTGTACATTGATCTGGTTCTTCCTGTATATAGCTACAGTCTTGTACATTGATCTGGTACTTCCTGTATATAGCTACAGTTTTGTACATTGATCTGGTACTTCCTGTATATAGCTACAGTCTTGTACATTGATCTGGTACTTCCTGTATATAGCTACAGTCTTGTACATTGATCTAATACTTCCTGTATATAGCTACAGTCTTGTACATTGATCTGGTACTTCCTGTATATAGCTACAGTCTTGTACATTGATCTAGTACTTCCTGTATATAGCTACAGTCTTGTACATTGATCTGGTACTTCCTCTATATAGCTACAGTCTTGTACATTGATCTGGTACTTCCTGTATATAGCTACAGTCTTGTACATTGATCTGGTACTTCCTGTATATAGCTACAGTCTTGTACATTGATCTGGTACTTCCTGTATATAGCTACAGTCTTGTACATTGATCTAGTACTTCCTGTATATAGCTACAGTCTTGTACAGTGATCTGGTACTTTCTGTATATAGCTACAGTCTTGTACATTGATCTGGTACTTCCTGTATATAGCTACAGTCTTGTACATTGATCTGGTACTTCCTGTATATAGCTACAGTCTTGTACATTGATCTGGTACTTCCTGTATATAGCTACAGTCTTGTACATTGATCTAGTACTTCCTGTATATAGCTACAGTCTTGTACATTGATCTGGTTCTTCCTGTATATAGCTACAGTCTTGTACATTGATCTGGTACTTCCTGTATATAGCTACAGTCTTGTACATTGATCTGGTACAATTTTGACATTAGAATACCTGTTTCTGTCAGGCTCTGGCCATAGAGAAGCAATAGGCTTCTCTATGTAGCTATGGTCAGAGTCTGACAGTGTCGTTCTTTTCTGTTTCTTTGTGGGTTTTGGGTGGATCTCTAATTAGAGGCAGCTGCTACCCGTTGTCTCTAATTAGGGATCCAATATATGTTGAGTCTGTCCCTCACGCGGGTGTGGGTCGTTATCGGTATATGTCGTATATCTCGCATGTCACGGTGGAAAGTAAGTGTTGTTTATTTGTTACGTCTGTTCGTTCGTGTTGTGTTTAGGCGAACGTGACGTTAGTGTTTGTTCTGTAGTTCGTCATTTGAGTTTGTTATACATAGTAGAGAAAATAAAATGTCGAACTACTATCCCTGCGCTGCGCCTTGGTCATTCCCACACCCACATCGTGACAGAACGACCCACCACTACCAGACCAAGCAGCGTAACTGGGGAGAAACGGAGAGAGAGGAGGTGCCGCCGCGTTATGCGCAACGCGCGAGACGGGGAAATGCCCGCAAACAACCCCAAGAAAATTTTGGGGAGGGGCTATGGGGGTGGTCTGGCCGCGAAGAAGACGAGCCAGTACCACTCCCCATATGGAGCATGGAGAGGCCGAAGTACAGATGGGGGGCTCAGAGCAAGGTGGAGGAGGAGTATCTGGAGGAACATTTTGGAGAGGTTCTGGAGGAATTGGTGGAGATAGAGGAAGAGGTCGAGAGGGAGATGGCGGAGTGGTCTGGTCCAGGTCCGGTCGTCTACTCCACTCCCAGGCCGGAGCAGTCTGCTCCACCGGTACCCAGTCCGGGTCCGGTTGTCTACTCCACCTCCCTTCCAGAGCAGTCCGCTCCACCGGTGCCCAGTCCGGGTCCGGTCGTCGTCTCCACTCCCAGGCCAGAGCAATCCGCTTCACCAATGTCCAGTCCGGGTCCGGACCTCTGCCCTACTCCACGTATCCGACCTCTGGTGCGCCTCCTCAGTCCGGTACGACCCGTGCCGGCCCCCCGCACTGGACCTCCAGTACGTGCGCCTAACCAGGTGCTTCCTGTGCCAGCTCCACGCACCCGACATCCGGTGCGCCTCCCCAGCCCTGAACCTCCAGCGAAGGTCAGCGCCCCTAAACCTCCAGCGAAGGTCAGCGCCCCTAAACCTCCAGCGAAGGTCAGCGCCCCTAAACCTCCAGCGAAGGTCAGCGCCCCTAAACCTCCAGCGAAGGTCAGCGCCCCTAAACCTCCAGCGAAGGTCAGCGCCTCTAAACCTCCAGCGAAGGTCAGCGCCCCTAAACCTCCTGCGAAGGTCAGCGCCCCTAAACCTCCAGCGAAGGTCAGCGCCCCTGAACCTCCAGCGAAGGTCAGCGCCCCTGAACCTCCAGCGAAGGTCAGCGCCCCTGAACCTCCAGCGAAGGTCAGCGCCCCTGAACCTCCTGCGAGGGTCAGCGCCCCTGAACCTCCTGCGAAGGTCAGCGCCCCTAAACCTCCTGCGAAGGTCAGCGCCCCTAAACCTCCAGTGAAGGTCAGTTCACCGGTGCCCATTCCGGGTCCAGCCGTCTGCTCCGCCTCAGGGCCTGAGCAGTCCGCCCCACCGGTGCCCATTCCGGGTTCAGCCGTCTGCTCCGCCTCAGCGCCAGAGCAGTCCGCTCCACCGGTGCCCAATCCGGGTCCAGCCGCCTGCTCCGCCTCAGCGCCAGAGCAGTCCGCTCCACCGGTACCCAATCCGGGTCCAGCCGCCTGCTCCGCCTCAGAGCCAGAGCAGTCCGCTCCAGCGCCCCTAAACCTCCTGCGAAGGTCAGCGCCCCTAAACCTCCAGCGAAGGTCAGTTCACCGGTGCCCATTCCGGGTCCAGCCGTCTGCTCCGCCTCAGGGCCTGAGCAGTCCGCCCCACCGGTGCCCATTCCGGGTTCAGCCGTCTGCTCCGCCTCAGCGCCAGAGCAGTCCGCTCCACCGGTGCCCAATCCGGGTCCAGCCGCCTGCTCCGCCTCAGCGCCAGAGCAGTCCGCTCCACCGGTACCCAATCCGGGTCCAGCCGCCTGCTCCGCCTCAGTGCCAGAGCAGTCCGCTCCACCGGTACCCAGTCCGGGTCCAGCCGTCTGCTCCGCCTCAGTGCCAGAGCAGTCCGCTCCACCGGTACCCAATCCGGGTCCAGCCGTCTGCTCCGCCTCAGTGCCAGAGCAGTCCGCTCCACCGGTACCCAGTCCGGGTCCAGCCGTCTGCTCCGCCTCAGTGCCAGAGCAGTCCGCTCCACCGGTACCCAGTCCGGGTCCAGCCGCCTGCTCCGCCTCAGAGCCAGAGCAGTCCGCTCCACCGGTACCCAGTCCGGGTCCAGCCGTCCGCTCCGCCTCAGTGCCAGAGCAGTCCGCTCCACCGGTACCCAGTCCGGGTCCAGCCGTCCGCTCCGCCTCAGTGCCAGAGCAGTCCGCTACACCGGTACCCAATCCGGGTCCAACCGTCTGCTCCGCTTCAGAGCCTGAGCAGTCCGCCCCACCGGTGCCCAGTCCGGGCCCGGTTGTTTGCCCAGCTCCATGGCCGGAGCCGTTTGTCCCACCGGTGCCCAGTCCGGGCCCGGTTGTTTTCCCCACTCCATGGCCGGAGCCGTTTGCCCCACCGGTGTCCAGTCCAGGCCCGGAAGTTTTCCCTGCTCCATGGCCGGAGCCGTTTGCCCCACCGGTGCCCAGTCCGGGCCCGGTTGTTTTCCCCGCTCCATGGCAGGAGCCGTTTACCCCACCGGGGCCCAGTCCGGGCCCGGTTGTTTTCCCCCTCCATGGCCGGAGCCGTTTGCCCCACCGGTGCCCAGTCCGGGCCCGGTTGTTTTCCCCGCTCCATGGCCGGAGCCTTTTGCCCCACCGGTCCACAGCCCGGGACCGGTGATAAGGAAGGGCCACGGGACAAAACTGTCCACCGGAGCCGGAGCCGCCCCCAACGGACTAGTTTTCCCTCCCATTTACCCCCCCGGTTTTTGTGTGTGTTTTTTTTGTTTAGGCGTCCGGGAGTCCGCGCCTTGGGGGGGGGGGGGTACTGTCAGGCTCTGGCCATAGAGAAGCAATAGGCTTCTCTATGTAGCTATGGTCAGAGTCTGACAGTGTCGTTCTTTTCTGTTTCTTTGTGGGTTTTGGGTGGATCTCTAATTAGAGGCAGCTGCTACCCGTTGTCTCTAATTAGGGATCCAATATATGTTGAGTCTGTCCCTCACGCGGGTGTGGGTCGTTATCGGTATATGTCGTATATTTCGCATGTCACGGTGGAAAGTAAGTGTTGTTTATTTGTTACGTCTGTTCGTTCGTGTTGTGTTTAGGCGAATGTGACGTTAGTCTATTCGTGTTTGTTTTTGTTCTGTAGTTCGTCATTTGAGTTTGTTATACATAGTAGAGAAAATAAAATGTCGAACTACTATCCCTGCGCTGCACCTTGGTCATTCCCACACCCACATCGTGACAGTTTCTGACATCATATCGATGTCACAGGCTGTTTCCAAAGGTATTTGTTGCTTTTTAAAGGCAGGCACTCTTTAAAACTCAATTAAAACCTGTGGTTGTGTGTGTGTCTTTGCATTCAGTTTACGTATGTATGAGAGAGAGCATTAACACTAGTAAATGGCTCATCAAGGAAGTGTGATCGTATTTACACTTTGTAATCAATTTTGACATTAGAATACCTGTTTCTGACATCATATCGATGTCACAGGCTGTTTCCAAAGGTATTCGTTGCTTTTTAAAGGCAGTCACTCTTTAAAACTCAATTAAAACCTGTGGTTGTGTGTGTGTGTCTTTGCATTCAGTTTACGTCTGTATGAGAGAGAGTATTAACACTAGTAATCGGCTCATCAAGGAAGTGTGGTCTATTACCAGAGTTATTTTAGTATAAATGTTCGCCCTGCCCCCCGACACTCCCAATCCAACAAGTCTGCGTCGGCTGCCTGGCTGTCACACACGTTCTCCCTCCACTTGAACCGCTCTGTCGTTGCTCACACACTCTCTCTCTCCCTCTCGCTCCGTCACACATGGACTAAAAGTTAGACAGACAAACTGGGGAAAGGCGTGGATGGTTGTTTACCTGCTGCCATCAGGTTGTATTTTGAATCATAACTATTTAATTTTACTTGCGTATGCTGTGGTCTTGCCAAATATGAAGTGGTTATTGCTTCTGCTATTTCTAATGCAGTACTGTATCTTTTTTGTCCCTTGAGGGCTTCAGTTGATGTGGATAATAGTGTAGCAGCTAATCTGCTGTTTGATTTTCCACACGCTGCCAGAGAAGGGTTTGTTGATGGACAGAGGCATTGTGGTGGAAAAACGACGCGTTCGGACTAATGATAAAGCTGTCTGATTGTGCTCTTTTGAAGGGTGTCACTCGCTCTATCCGTCAAATCTTGAATGTTTTGAAAGGTTCTCTACAATACACATTGATTTAATGTGTATTTTCGGAAAACAGCATAGGAAATACAGCCAGAGTAGGAACAACTGTCTCTTATACTGGTTCATAGTCTAACGATCAGTAGTAACATGTTGCACTGTGCCTTTTCTTTGTGAGTTGAGAAGACGAGTACAGACCTTTTTTTTGTACAGTTGTATGTTTGAAAAAGGACATGCTGAAATTGCTTAGTTTACTCGTAATTAAATGAAACTGTCCTCAGAGGAAAAAATGCATTCGGCTGTCGTTATCTAGTGTTTTCTTTTCATAAGGTTTGTTTTAAACTGTACACCCTGTCAAGACAAACAGAGGGGTGTTGTGCATTACACAAACCATATTTGTCTTTCATTAAGTGAGTTCCAAAAAATTCACCAAACCAAATTGGTTGCCAACCATTTGCAGTCAACAGACAGACAGACAGACAGACAGACAGACAGACAGACAGACAGACACACACACACACACACACACACACACACACGCACACACACACACACCCTTGGCTTTGTTTTTCTCACACTGATTGACAGAATAGGGGGCATCACTCGTTCCGCCTCTCCTCGTGTTTTTCTCAAACTACAGTTCATATTACATTTCAGAGTCCAGTATGTAGTAAGTTGATTTGTGTCAGATCCATCCATTAGATCAGCAACAGATGTTTGGTGACTGTGTTTCCAATAATGACAAGGGCTGGTCTCAGACGTACACAATGGGCTTCTGTCAGGCAACAGTTGTACCTCATGATACTCATTTTAGGGCTATGCCATAAGGTATGTGTATAAGAGTGGACTGTAGGCCCCTAGAACAGTTGTAGAGTAGTTTACACAACATTGGGGAAATGGCTTGATTTAAAGAGATGTAACAAAGAGGATATGAAATAACTTGCTGATAGATTACAATCCAATTACAACATTAGGGTAGTCGTGTGGAAAATGTAAATTACTCAATGTTCTCTTGACTAATTGTGACTAATTGTGACTAGTTGTGAATTTGTATGAGCATTGAGCAAGGTGGAAAAGATCCGCATTTTAGAACTGAAGCCTACAGTAGAATGTTAAAGACTAGAAGAGAGTCAGTGTAATGATATCATGGATATGTTCGTCAAGCGTGCAGATACATAGGAAAACATTTATATACATCAGTAGCTAATCTACTGTTTGTTTGCATATGTAGCAGATGTCCCACGATGACCAGTGTAACAGATGTGACCGTACTTCGTAACTCTCTTGAGTTGTGTTTTTAAAGGAGAAATGCCCAGCCAGCGATCCCAGTAAATTGGTATTTATTCTGACGATAGACACAAGGATGCACATTAGTATGTAGTAGATTCGTGATTCGTCTGTTGGCATGTAAATAACCGTTACAGGGTGTGACCGTTACAATTAGAGCATGCTAGCCACCTCGCTCATACAGCAATAACATACAAAAGCACATCCCAGGATGCCCCTAATATCTAACAGGTACTGAAACACACACATATATATATACAGTGCCAGTCAAAAGTTTGGACACACCTACTCATTCAAGTGTTTAATAAAAAAAATAAAAACATCTATTTTCTACATTGTGGAATAAAAGTGAAGACATCAAAACTATGAAATAACACACATGGAATCATGTAGTAACCAAAGAAAGTGTTAAACAAATCTAAACATATTTTATATTTGAGATACTTCAAAGTAGCCACCCTTTGCCTTTATGACAGATTTGCACACTCTTGGCATTCTCTCAACCAGCTTCATGAGGTAGTCACCTGGAATGCATTTCAATTAAAAGGTGTGCCTTGTTAAAAGTTATTTTGGGGAGTTTCTTTCCTTCTCAATGTGTTTGAGCCAATCAGTTGTGTTGTGACAAGGTAGGGATGGTATACAGAAGATAGCCCTATTTGGTAAAGGACTGAGTCCATATTATGGCAAGAACAGCTCAAATAAGCAAAGAGAAACGGCAGTCCATCATTACTTTAAGACATGAAGGTCAGTCAATCCGGAACATTTCAAGAACTTTGAACGTTTCTTCAAGTGCTGTCGCAAAAACCATCAAGAGCTATGATGAAACTGGTTCTCATGAGAACCGCCACAGGAAAGGAAGACCCAGAAATACCTCTGCTGCAGAGGATAAGTTCATTAGAGTTACCAGCCTCAGATTGCAGCCCAAATAAATGCTTCACAGAGTTCAAGTAACAGACACATCTCAACATCAACTGTTCAGAGGAGACTGTGTGAATCAGGCCTTCATGGTCGAATTGCTGCATAGAAACCACTACTAAAGGACACCAATAAGAACAAGAGACTTACTTGGGCCAAGAAACACGAGCAATGGACATTAGACCGGTGGAAATTTGTCCTTTGGTCTGATGATTCCAAATTTGACATTTTTGGTTGCGACCGCCGTGTCTTTGTGAGACGCAGAGTAGGTAAACGGATGATCTCTGCATGTGTCCTGTCCTGTGTTTTGTGTTATCCTGTCCTGTGCTGTCCTGTCCAGTGCTGTGCTGTCCTCTTGGCATTCTCTCAACCAGCTTCATGAGGTAGTCACCTGGAATGCATTTCAATTAAAAGGTGTGCCTTGTTAAAAGTTATTTTGGGGAGTTTCTTTCCTTCTCAATGTGTTTGAGCCAATCAGTTGTGTTGTGACAAGGTAGGGATGGTATACAGAAGATAGCCCTATTTGGTAAAGGACTGAGTCCATATTATGGCAAGAACAGCTCAAATAAGCAAAGAGAAACGGCAGTCCATCATTACTTTAAGACATGAAGGTCAGTCAATCCGGAACATTTCAAGAACTTTGAAAGTTGGAGAGAGGAGACAGAACTATATAGAGATGGAGAGAGGAGACAGACCTATATAGAGATGGAGAGAGGAGACAGACCTATATAGAGATGGAGAGAGGAGACAGACCTATATATGGATGGAGAGAGGAGACAGACCTATATAGAGATGGAGAGAGGAGACAGAACTATATAGAGATGGAGAGAGGAGACAGACCTATATAGAGATGGAGAGAGGAGAAAGACCTATATAGAGATGGAGATAGGAGACAGACCTATATAGAGATGGAGAGAGGAGACAGACCTATGGAGAGAGGAGACAGACCTATATATGGATGGAGAGAGGAGACAGACCTATATAGAGATGGAGAGAGGAGACAGACCTATATATGGATGGAGAGAGGAGACAAACCTATATATGGATGGAGAGAGGAGACAGACCTATATAGAGATGGAGAGAGGAGACAGACCTACAGTGGGGAGAACAAGTATTTGATACACTGCCGATTTTGCAGGTTTTCCTACTTACAAAGCATGTAGAGGTCTGTAATTTTTATCATAGGTACACTTCAACTGTGAGAGACGGAATTGGCATTTTATTGCATGACATAAGTATTTGATCATCTACCAACCAGTAAGAATTCCGGCTCTCACAGACCTGTTAGTTTTTCTTTAAAAAGCTCTCCTGTTCTCCACTCATTACCTGTATTAACTGCACCTGTTTGAACTCGTTACCTGTATAAAAGACACCTGTCCACACACTCAATCAAACGAACTCCACACACTCAATCAAACAGCTGTGTAAGGACATCAGGGATAAAATTGTAGACCTGCACAAGGCTGGGATGGGCTACAGGACAATAGGCAAGCAGATTGGTGAGAAGTCAACAACTGTTGGCGCAATTATTAGAAAATGGAAGAAGTTCAAGATGACGGTCCATCTCCCTTGGTCTGGGGCACCATGCAAGATCTCACCTCGTGGGGCATCAATGATCATGAGGAAGGTGAGGGATCAGCCCAGAACTACACGGCAGGACCTGGTCAATGACCTGAAGAGAGCTGGGACCACAGTCTCAAAGAAAACCATTAGTAACACACTGCGCCGTCATGGATTAAAATCCTGCAGCGCACGCAAGGTCCCCCTGCTCAAGCCAGCGCATGTCCAGGCCCGTCTGAAGTTTGCCAATGACCATCTGGATGATCCAGAGGAGGAATGGGAGAAGGTCATGTGGTCTGATGAGACAAAAATAGAGCTTTTTGGTCTAAACTCCACTCGCCGTGTTTGGAGGAAGAAGAAGGATGAGTACAACCCCAAGAACACCATCCCAACCGTGAAGCATGGAGGTGGAAACATCATTCTTTGGGGATGCTTTTCTGCAAAGGACAGGACGACTGCACCATATTGAGGGGAGGATGGATGGGGCCATGTATTGCGAGATCTTGGCCAACAACCTCCTTCCCTCAGTAAGAGCATTGAAGATGGGTCTTCCAGCATGACAACGACCCGAAACACACAGCCAGGGCAACTAAGGAGTGGCTCCGTAAGAAGCATCTCAAGGTCCTGGAGTGGCCTAGCCAGTCTCCAGACCTGAACCCAATAGAAAATCTTTGGAGGGAGCTGAAAGTCTGTATTGCCCAGCGACAGCCCCGAAACCTGAAGGATCTGGATGGAGGAGTGGGCCAAAATCCCTGCTGCAGTGTGTGCAAACCTGGTTAAGAACTACAGGAAACGTATGATCTCTGTAATTGCAAACAAAGGTTTCTGTACCAAATATTAAGTTCTGCTTTTCTGATGTATCAAATACTTATGTCATGCAATAAAATGCAAATTAATTACTTAAAAATCATACAATGTGGTTTTCTGGATTTTTGTTTTAGATTCCGTCACTCACAGTTGAAGAGTACCTATGATAAAAATTACAGACTTCTACATGCTTTGTAAGTGGGAAAACCTGCAAAATCGGCAGTGTATCAAATACTTGTTCTCCCCACTGTATATATGAATGGAGAGAGGAGACAAACCTATATATGGATGGAGAGAGGAGACAAATCTATATAGAGATGGAGAGAGGAGACATACCTATATATGGATGGAGAGAGGAGACAGACCTATATAGAGATGGAGAGAGGAGACAGACCTATATAGAGATGGAGAGAGGAGACAGACCTATATAGAGATGGAGAGAGGAGACCGACCTATATAGAGATGGAGAGAGGAGACATACCTATATAGAGATGGAGAGAGGAGACAGACCTATATAGAGATGGAGAGAGGAGACAGACCTATATAGAGATGGAGAGAGGAGACAGACCTATATAGAGATGGAGAGAGGAGACAGACCTATATAGAGATGGAGAGAGGAGACAGACCTATATAGAGATGGAGATAGGAGACAGACCTATATAGAGATGGAGAGAGGAGACAGACCTATATAGAGATGGAGAGAGGAGACAGACCTATATAGAGATGGAGATAGGAGACATGTAGAGCACAGAGCACTATGTTTTGTGAAATCAGCCCATTGTGCATAATTTCTGCAATCTGTGAATTATTCCTCTCCATATCTGACAACAGACTTAATATTTCAGTTTACTGCACATTCATTATGTAAGGGTAGCTTATTTGACACTGTCCTAGAGGACGACCTGGCCTGGGAGAGCTAACGCAGTCCCAGAGCCTTTCTAGTGCATGTCCAAGTCTCCCTCTCCATAGGGGGATTTATCATCCAGACAAGTGTCTTCAGAGGATCTAAGGGAGATGTTTCCACAGATGTCCAAGATGGTGACATTTACTGTTGATCACAGTGGAAGGAAAAGTATACATTTATGGTCATGCTGTTAAGCTCCATTATCCTCATATAACATTGGAGTGTTTACCAAACCGAGGGCAGCAGCATTAAGGCTTCCTTCTTGACAGCACCTATTATCACGCACTATGCGACGCTGGAGGACGAGAGCTCCACGGCTATTTATTCCTACTGACCTTTAGATAGATAGGTACTTTGTATGTTTTACTTGTAAATATTTAATTGAATAGGCTAGTTACGGTGATATTTTTCAGTAACCCCCCCCCCGAATACCAGCTAAACTGTTATTCTCTGCTGTCGCATCAACTTCTCCTCCGCAGAAAGGAAAGTCAATAATCTACTAATTCATAAGAGTAAAACATTCTGACTCAACGTTGGGCTCACAGCGGAGTGACTTCATTTGCAGGCTGTGCACAAGGCCTAATGTCCATAACTCAGAATGGAAACAAAAACAGTCCTCCCCTGTGTCTCAAGTCCACTGGTAAACACACTGTAACCTAATTTATTTTTTACTGACACACTCTCGACTCCATTCTCTCCCACCCTACTGTCAACACGGCTCAGGCTCACACTGAGTTCAGCTCGCATACTGCACTGTACTGCTGCTTTGCGGGGACGTTTGAAATGTGAGAGTGACCATGTGACCATGTTACTGCAACTTTGGTCATCTGTTTTGTGACATTGAAATGTTAGAAACGAGCCTCTTCATGGAAACAAAAGAGAACACATTATTTTCTTGAACATTTCAGTGCCTATATGCACTTAGGATACAGTTCACGTTTAGCCTACTTCTACCTTGAATGGATTATTTGTACATTTGTTTATAAACAATTTGGTAATTAACTCCTGCATTTGTGGAACCTTAATGAGACAAGTAATCACTTTCAGCTGCTTTGGGTGGTAGTGTAAATTCTAAGGCAATTTATCACAGCAGCAGGCTTATCAAGACCCTTTCAAATCTCCCTCAGTTCAAATCACGTCACTCTACTGAGAGTCATAACAAAGCCATAACATTTCCAGTACAACAGTAGATGTGATTACACACAGGTAGCCCCCCTAGATGCAGCTTGGTTTGAGTCATGAGGCTTATTACAATCTGGTACTGTCGGTCTCATTTTATATTCGCCCCTGTGGTGTTAATGCATTTGACCAAACCAGGATGCCCAGATCGATCAGGAGCCGGGGCGGTGGGGGCACACACTTGGCCTGATGCCCGTCCCTAACCCAGGCACATTGAGCTGGATGATGGCTCCATGACACCGGCCCCGTTGGAGCACGCCTCAGTAATCTAGAGGAACAGGTTGCTGTGGTTACCCAGCTCGGACTGGGTTGATGAGCTGATGGGCTTATGCCTCAACCCATCAGGCATGGAGAGCTTCCCTCCTGTAGGTTTTCACACCAACCCCGGTTGTAACTAAGCTGGTTCATCTTATCAACCAGCTAATTACTAGAATCAGGATGGTAGCTCTCCACCACAGGGTTGGAGAGCCTTGGTCTAGGAGGTAGAGGTCTTTCTGACTCTGTCTCTCTCTTTCGTCCCCCACCCCTTCTCTCTCACATGTATCTCTCTCACTATACCCCTGTCTATCTGTGAGGCATAACAGGAGTTAGTCTCTTTTGACTCTTATCTGTGATGTGTACATGTGGAGCCTGGCGGGATGCAGCGGGCGGGAGGCACCCGGGGGATATAAACAGAGGGGTGCTATGAATAGCCCAGTACTTTTGGTCACGTTGTATACACTCCATGACCAAAAGTATGTGGACACCTGCTCGTCGAACATCTCATTCCAAAATCATGGACATTAATATGGAGTCGGTCCCCTCTTTGCTGCTAGAACAGCCTCCACTCTTCTGGGAAGGCTTTCCATAAGATGTTGGAACATTGCTGCGGGGACTTGCTTCCATTCAGCATTAGTGAGGTCGGGCGATTAGGCCTGGCTCACAGTCGCCGTTCCAATTCTTCCACACCAATTTTTGTATGGACCTGGCTTTGTGCACAGGGACACTGTCATGCTGAAACAGGAAAGGGCCTTCCCCAAGTGGGAAGCACACAATCGTCTAGAATGTCATTGTATGCTGTAGCATTGATTTCCCTTCACTGAACCATGAAAAATAGCCCCAGACCATTATTCCTCCTCCGCCAAACTTTACAGTTGAAACTATACATTTGGGCAGGTAGCGTTCTCCTGGCATCCACCAAACCCAGACTGCCAGATGGTGAAGCATGATTCATCACTCCAGAGAACGTGTTTCCACTACTCTAGAGTCCAATAGCGGTGAGCGTTACACCACTCCAGTCGACGCTTGGCATTGCGCGTGGTGATCTTAGGCTTGTATGCGGCTGCTCGGCCATGGAAACCCCCGACGAACAGTTCTTGTTCTGACGTTTCTTCCAGAGACAGTTTGTAACTCTGTAGTGAGTGTTGCAACCCGAGGACAGACGGTTTTCTATGCGCTTCAGCACTCGGCGGTCCCATTCTGTGAGCTTGTGTGGCCTTCGCGGCTGAGCCGTCGTTGTTCCTAGAGGTTTCCACTTCACAATAACAAAGCTTACAGTTCACCTATGACAGTGCCACATTGAAAGTCAGTAAGGCCATTCTACTGGCAATGTTTGTCTATGGAGATTGCATGGCTGTGTTCTCGAATTTTATACACCTGTCAGCAACCGGTGTGGCTAAAATAGCTAAATCCACTAATTTGAAGGAGTGTCCACATACTTTTGTGTATATAGTGTAGCTAGCTACCTTCATCTCCCACAGAGTAGATAATATCCCCAGTTCCACCCTCCTCACCTGTGTCTGGTTCCCCATGTTGTCCCAGCAGTGTTGCTGTTAAGGTAGACTGATGTTGTGCACGCTATCCAGGTTTGAACATATATACATGAACTTTCATTGAAGTGCCCAGTGTTAACACCACTGTAGCGGTCTGTGTTATTTTGGTCGAGTGTAAATCAGCACTTTGCATGGGGTTTTCCATCCCTCTCATCACTAAAGTCTAAATATATATATTATAAATATAATATATATATGAAATGTCAATATACATGTAAATATCACTTTTGCATTCTATTCAAAGCTCCACACAAAGAGCCAACAATACCAACAATACGAGCCGTAGAACAAGCACCCGAATCAACATCATTTTCGAAGGATGTGCGCATTTGTGGTAATGCTCTGTGGTTTGATGTTGGTTTGTATTTACAATGGACCTGTCCAGCTTTTGCCTGCACAATACAGTATGGCGTTTGCATTATAACAGCTTCAAACATTGACTCCAGTACAGTACAGTATGTATACTTCAATGATACCAAGCCCACCGGCCCCAAGCTGTTCTACTATCTGGGTCAGTCACATATAGTTCTGTATTATTCACAGTACCTTTAATCTCATTTCTCCATTTGACTTGCTATGTAATAGAGGAAGTAGTAGTGTAGGGGTTTTGTAACAGCTGATGCTGGGTCAGTCTACGCTCTGTTAATCCCAATCCATATCAGGCAAAGCGAAGAGCCTGTGACTAATTCATCTAGCAGGGATGGAGTGCATAATAGAAACTAAACATAATATAAAAGAATATGAAACATAATAGAATATGTGTGTGGGGGATTGAATAGACCTATCTGTATTTATGTATTTTTGTTACGTGTGTGTGTGCGTGTGTGTGTGTGTGTGTGTGTGTGTGTGTGTGTGTGTGTGTGTGTGTGTGTATGGTATCGTGTATGTTTTTACGGATGCAGTGTATTTCAAATGGATTTGTTTGGGAGTGCATGGACTCAACGTCGTGACAGTGTTGTGTCATAGGAAAAAAAAACCAATGCTTTTAAGCAGTTCTCAACGATAAATCTTTTGAGTTGTTGCACAGCATGCACTCACTGTGACGCACGTACATTATGCTAAATGCACATATTTGAGAGGATGTAGGCCTAGAGAGGTTACAATTAATGTGTTGAGCTTCTTTTTTTGGTAACCAATCTGTTTCCGTAACCTTGGTATCTATCTGTCAATCAAACAGTCACTATTTAACTCTTCATAGAGTTAGTATGCAGAGCAGGGAGGGAAAGGAGAGTGTCAATATAAAGGCCTTGGGAGCTTGTGTTGTGTTTTAGAACTTGTCTTAGCCATGGAGTTGATGCAGTGGCACTGACCTAGAAGTTGAATCATAGCCACCTCAGGGGTTTGCTAAATGTATATGTTGGCTACCATATGGTATATTGTGACTACCTAGACATAATAATAATAATAATAATAATAATAATAATAATAATAATAACTTATGTCAATGTTTCCAGATAAAAACATTCAAGAACTATACAGGAGTGTGATGACATGTATCATAGATACTGTAGCTGGGAAGTCAAAACGCGGCAAAGAAAATGTCTGTTGCATTTTCCCTGATCTATGATGTAAACGCTACTGTACGGGAATGCAGCCACATACGCTTGAGGCCTCAGCCAGATGACCTTTGACCCTGACTCCCAGAATGCTCCAGGGGGCGTGGGGGTGGGGAAACCCAGGCTGGGAATTACACACAGAAGAGATGGTTCATATTAGAGCCAGAAACTCTGAGCGCACCTCTTGTTTTTGTGTGCCGGATGCCTGAAAGATGTTTCATTATGTACTTTCATCATATTTGTGATTAAAGGCCCAGAGCAGTCAAAAACATGGTTTTCCTGTGTTTTATATATACAGTATTTCCACACTGAGGTTGGAATAAAACTGTGGAAATTAGGATAATGCGCTTTTAGTGTAAGCACTATTTGAAAAAACAGCCTGAGATGTTTTGGTGGGATGGTCTGCCTGATGACATCACCAGGTGGTAAATTAGTTAATAGACCAATAAGAAAGTGCGTTCCAAACCTCTCAGCCAATAACAGCTTTCCCCTCCCCACTCAGACCACTCCCAGACAGTCATAGCACAATACTTGCTTGAGAAATTGCTCTTTGCTAAGAAACTATCTTTGTTTCTTTTTTACATTTTAATTATTATCCAGAAATGATTTGATATTGAGATACAAACGGCTGTATTGGACCTTTTTAAATATATGAATCTGACACAGTCAGGGGACATCAAGCTAATAGTCCTCGATCCTGTTCACTTATGGTGAACTGAATCTCTCCATACAATAGAGAGATTTAGTCAAGTTCATAGTTCACAAATACAATGTCTTTATGCATATACAGTACCAGTGAGACACCTTCTCATCCAAGGGTTTTACTTTATTTTCAATATTTTCTACATTGTAGAATAATAGTGAAGACATCAAAACTATGAAATGACACATATGGAATCACGTAGGAATCAAAACAGTGTTAAACAAATCAAAATAGCCACCCTTTGCCTTGATGCCAGCTTTACACACTTTTGGCATTCTCTCAACCAGCTTCAGTCACCTGGAATGTATTTAAATTAACAGGTGTGCCTTATTAAAAGTTAATTTGTGGAATGACTTTCCTTCTTAATGCGTTTGAGTCAGTTGTGTTGTGACAATGTAGGGGTGGTATACAGAAGATAGCCCTATTTGATAAAAGACCAAGTCCATATTATGGCAAGAACAGCTCAAATAAGCAAAGAGAAATGACAGTCCATCATTACTTTAAGATGAAGGTCAGTCAATACGGAAAATTTCAAGAAACCATCAAGCGCTATGAAGAAACTGGCTCTCATGAGGACCGCCACAGGAAAGGAAGACCCAGAAACCCCTCTGCTGCAGAGGATAAGTTCATTAGAGTTAGCTGCACCTCAGATTTCAGCCAAAATAAATGCTTCACAGAGTTCAAGTAACAGACACATCAACATCAACTATTCAGAGGAGACTGTGTGAATCACGCCTTCATGGTTGAATTGCTGCAAAGCAACCACTACTAAAGGACACCAATAAGAAGAACAGACTTGCTTGGGCCACTAAACACGAGCAATGGACATTAGACCGGTGGAAATCTGTCCTTTGGTCTGATGATTCCAAATTTGAGATTTTTGGTTCCAACCGCCGTGGCTTTGTGAGATGCAGAGTAGGTGAACATTTCCCACCGGGAAGCATGGCTACCACAGCATTCTGCAGCGATACGCCATCCCATCTGGTTTGCGCTTAGTGGAACTATCATTTGTTTTTCAACAGGACAATGACCCAAAACACACCTCCAGGCTGTGTAAGGGCTATTTGACCAAGAAGGAGCATGATGGAGTGCTGCCTCAGATGACCTGGCCTCCACAATCACCCGAAAAGCAGCCAACAAGTGCTCAGCATATGTGGGAACTCCTTCAAGACTGTTGGAAAATCATTCCTCATGAAGCTGGTTGAGAGAATTCCAAGTGTGCAAAGCTGTCATCAAGGCAAAGGGTGGCTACTTTGAAGAATCTAAAATATAATTTGATTTGTTTAACACGTTTTTTGGTTACTACATTCCATATGTGTTATTTCATAGTTTTGATATCTTCACTATTATTCTACAATGTAAAAAATAAAGAAAAAGCCTAGAATGAGTACTGTACATGCATGTGTAAAAACCCTACTATGAGTTACCAATAATTTACTGAATACAACATTTTGTAAGTCTACTTTACATACCGTAGCTGTAAGACCTGTGGATGAATCCCTACGTTTAAAGCAAATGTTTGAATCATCTGAGACGGAAGTTGATCGTTTTCTTTCTCACTAGGTCTTCTCTCATATCTCTCTTCAAGCTACAGTACAGATCTATTAACGATGAAACAATCTCTACTCAGCTTGGTCCTTTTGTCCCCAGCCTTGGTCGTGCTTCTCTCCCCTCCATATTCCTCCTTACCCCAACTACTCGACCCTCTTTGCCAATTTATTATTACTTTATTTTCCGAATGTCTAATAAATAGAATAAGAGATGAGAAGGATTATATGCTCCTTTGGCAGGTTCTAGGAATCCATTCAGATTGAAATGAAGAGGGTGTCGCTTAATGTGTGTGTGCACGGTTTCCTCTCCTCCACAACCAGCCTTAATCTCAAGAGGTAGAGCGAAGCGAGAATATTCATGACGTGTAGAATGGTTCAAAGGAAAATAAAGCCTAGGATCTATCGGTCATAAATACCCCTGTCTTCTTCATTTATTGTTAGCATTAGCTGCCTGGCGCAGGATGCGAGAAGACACTGGTCCCTGATGTTGGTGACTTGTCTTCAGCTTGAGTCCAAGCATTGACAGGCTAATGCTTCTGAGCTACTTATACACATGTCTCTTCCTGTGAGGAGTGTCTGTATGTAATCATAGAAAGAGGCTCTGGGTGATTATGATGGTCTGATATCAGTAATACAGCAGCTTGGCATCCTGTGGAGGTCACCTGAGCCTTGCCCCACTTCTCTACATCGCAACTGTGTAGACAATGGTTTATGAATTCCCAGTTCAGATTGTGATACCAAAGTAAAGAAGATCAAAACAATGACTTCCTTTATGAAGATGATATCCCTTCCCTTTCATTGTTGGCAGTGGGAAATGCGTTGTGTGGCGTTGACGTTACTGGATAATAACGCATTCTTTGGTTCTGTCAAGTGGCGTATCTGGTGAGGTGATTGAACAGAATATTAAAGGCAGTTGCTAAATATATCCTCTGGCTTTGTGCTGTAGCGGTGTCACAATGGCTATCGTGTGATAGGTGACCTGGACTCGGCTCTACTTTCACCAGACCGAACACTACCGAGGTATAGCGTTACAGGTGGTTATTGAACCGGGGCGGCTGGTCACGTTGCTTGTACTGGAGAGTGGAACTGTTATCGCTCTAGATGCGTTGACTAATGTCCCTTTGTAAGCAGATTCAGTTACTGACAGTATCACTAGTCAGCCAATTGAGATTACTCTTTGAGCGTCTAGGGTCAGATTAGTCTCGTGTGCTTTCCCTTCTCTGGCAGCAGTGTATGAGTTCAGACACTTTCAATTTTTCCACACGGGGGTAAAAAGAACAGTACTGCATCCCTATCGATAAGACTTTTGATAGTGGCTTGTGTACAGTATTGAAGGTTTTGCTGACAGACTGATTTTTGTACCAACAGCCACTGCAGAGGGACCGTGAAAAGGGGACCCACAAGCTGTGGGTTGTCATGGACACCTTTTTCCGCCGGCACTTTAGATTGAAAGGGGCGGAGCAATGCCAACACAGACGGCCTGGCGTGGCAGTGCCCACAAGCAAGGCTCGCCGGCGCTCCAGTGTAGGACTGCCCTCTGCTGGCCTGGTCCAACGTAGACGCTCTAGTGTGGGACTACCATTCACAGTTCCTGCTGGACGCAGAAGGTCCAGTGTAGGCCTGCTGTCAGGTTATGTGGGCCGTAGACGCTCCAGTGTGGGCTTGGCCTGCACTGCTCGCCAACAACGCAGGCACTCCAGCGAGGTGCAGGGGTTACCCCAGGCCACCGGGGGGCACTGTTGTTATGGAGGCGGGCAGCTAGCGAGGACCAGATACTACACCAGGCGTCGCTCCAGCACCACCATGGCCTGTGTCAACCCCCGCTTCTCTGTCCGCCGCCGGCGAGCCGCCAAGCTCCGCACCATCGACACCCACCTGCTGGGGCCCTCCATGCTGCTGGCCAGCCTGGTCCAGATGAGTGAGGAGCAGCAGAGGGGGGCACCGGGGCCGCAGGATGGTGAGGGGGCATCAGGAGAGGGCACTGAGAGCTGCCCCTCCTCCTCGTGCTGCTCCGAGTCGGAGGGGGACAGCTGCAGTCAGACAGAGTGTAGCACCAGGTCGGAGGGCAGCGGGAGTGAACGAGAGGGGACTGAGGCATCATCATCATCATATCCAGAGGGAGAGAGGACGTCTCCATGGCAGGACTGGAATCAGGCTCATAGTATGGCAGCCTTGACGATGGAGAGCATCCAGCCCCGGCCCCTGATCCGCACCCCGCGCTGCCTGCGCCGTAACTCCTCCCACCTGCTGCCGGCGGAGGCGGTGCACCGTAGCAGGGCGGCCTACGGTGTGCACGGGCGCTACCGACGCTCCAGCCAGTTACGGAGGCCCTCCACCATCTCCAACAGCGCCTGGCTAGGCATGCTAGTCCCCCCACCCAGCCGCAGGAGCTCTAAAGTGGCCCGCCACTCCTCCCCTTCACTGTATAGGAACTGTTCCGCCTGTTGGAAACCCAGGGGTCGCAGGGAGTCCCTCAGCCCCCAGCAGGGCACCTACTACGACCCCAGCCTGGAGACTTGGAGTGGGTTCCTCTCGTATGTAGACCCCCTACCTTCGCCTGGGTCACAGGCATTGCTTTTGTGAGCTTGTTAGTGTGTGTATGTGCGTATTTGGGGGGTGGGGGGGGTTCTTCTATGGCAGAATACACACAGAAGGGGGAAATGCACGCCAAAGTCACTGGCCATTCCTGCCCGTCCAACCATACCAGCACTTCCTGGTCTGAAGTGTTGATGTCAGTGTTTTGTGTCTAAGCCTGCTGCAGTATGTAACTGCAAACTGAAAAATCTTTAATATTTTATACCAAACTCTGCAAACAAACCTTTTGTGTTGCTTACATGTAAGCTAGGATTTTTGTTGAGTGACTCCTACAGCACCGTTCATGCAGGGTCTCAGTCACACAAACCTGTCAAATCTCCACCTAGATCTCTTCTGTGCCTGGCTGCACATCAGCTCAACAGGGGTCCTACCGGAAGGGAAGGACAAGCAACCACTTGCTGTACAGTCGTGGCCAAAGGTTTTGAGAATGACACAAGTATTGGTCTCCACAAAGTTTGCTTCCTCAGTGTTGATGATGGCAATTTGCATATACTCCATAATGTCATGAAGAGTGATCAGATGAATTGCAATTAATTGCAAAGTCCCTTTTTGCCATGAAAATGAACTTAATCCCCCAAAAACATTTACACTGCATTTCAGCCCTGCCACAAATGACCAGCTGCCATCATGTCAGTGATTGTCTCGTTAACACAGGTGAGAGTGTTGACGAGGACAAGGCTGGAGATCACTCTGTCATGCTGATTGAGTCAGAATAACAGACTGGACAAGGAAACACGTGCCGTCATCAGTTGATCAGTTGATTCAGCTGCGGGATCGGGGCACCACCAGTGCAGAGCTTGCTCAGGAATGGCAGCAGGCAGGTGTGAGTGCATCTGCACGCACAGTGAGGCAAAGACTTTTGGAGGATGGCCTCGTGTCAGACTGATATTCTGCAAAAGGTACAGGGATTGGACTGCTGAGGACTGGTGAATCCCCTTTCCGATTGTTTGGGCCATCCGGAAAACACCTTGTCCGGAGAAGACAAGGTGAGCGCTACCATCAGTCCTGTGTCATGCCAACAGTAAAGCATCCTCAGACCATTCATGTGTGGGGTTGCTTCTCAGCCAAGGGTGTGGGCTCACTCCAAATTGTGCCTAAGAACACAGCCATGAATAAAGATTGGTACCAACACATCCTCAGAGAGCAACTTCTTCCAACCATCCAAGAACAGTTTGGTGACGACCAATGCCTTTTCCAGCATGATGGAGCACCTTGCCATAAGGCAAAAGTGATAACTAAGTGGCCCGGGGAACAAAACATCAACATTTTGGGTCCATGGCCAGGGAACTCCCCAGACCTTAATCCCATTGAGAACTTGTGTTCGATCCTCAAGAGGCAGGTGGACAAACAAAAACCCACAACTTCTGACAAACTCCAAACATTGATTATGCAAGAATGGCCTGCCATCAGTCAGGATGTGGCCCAGAAGTTAATTGACAGCATGCCAGGGCGGATTGCAGAGGTCTTGAAAAAGAAGGGTCAACACTGCAAATATTGACTCTTTGCATAAACTGAATATCATTGTCAATGAAAGCCTTTGACGCTTATGGAATACTTGTAATTATACTTCAGTGTACCATAGTAACTACTGACATAAAGATCTAAGAACACTGAAGCAGCAAACTTTGTGGAGACCAATACTTGTTTCATTCTCAAAACTTTTGGCCACGACTATATAAGTATATTGTATGACATCAGATGTACAATTTTTTATTATTCATCATTTGTGCTAAACCTCTCTCTTTGATCAAGGCCTACCTCTTCATCAGTGAAGAGTGGGTTTACCATTAGGCACTTCAGTTTATGGGTGTTGTGATGCAGTATCTCACTGGGAGTGTCATCTCAATTATGTTTTTGCAATCATTCAAAGGTGTTGTGTCTGTGTCATTTCAGGAAGGCCATCGCTAAATCGGGTCTGCAGCACCTGTCTTCCCAGCCCAGTGCCTCAGCCCTGGCCAAGTTTGACCCAGACAGGGAGATCCGGAGCAGCTGTGACTGGACCGTAAGTGCAGCCTCTGGCCCAGCTTATTGATTTTTACCCCAGAATGCACTACATGCCTCTAATGAGTTTCAGGGTAGTGTACTTTGTTTACCCAGAGGTACAATACTGTTTGGTAGTGGATTCTATGAGCTGAGATTCCTATTTGTCAGTGTAAAAAAAAGGGTATATTTAATAGACTGTCTCTTCCTCCAGGAGAACGCCCTGTATGGGGAGCACATCTGGTTTGAGACCAATGTCTCTGGGGACTTCTGTTACGTCGGAGAGCAGCACTGCTTCGCCAAGACACTGGTGAGTGTGTATGTGTGTGTGTTTGTGTGCAGCTACCCCTGGCCCTGCCTGACATTGCAAAGCCACAGATGCTCTCACAGGAACGAACCCAGAGGAAAAGAGGAAGGGAGGAATTACGTATATGTAGTGAATCCCTAAAACATGAAGGAGAGTATTAACTCCTTGTCACATTGTTTTTCATCCGTCATTGGTTGATACTGTCCAGATTTATACCACCCGGTACCAGACAGTACAGTTCTAGAGAATGCAGATTGTATAGCTCAATAGCTCACTGCAACTGTAAACATTATAGTATGAGAAAGGGTGCCATGTTATGAGCATAAACACGGCCTCTTCCTTGTTTCGATGAGATTATAAAAAGTGAGTAACTATGGAGAACCTGTAAAACGAGCCCAATTTTTACCATTTCTTTCCTCCCAGATGAATCAGATGTATTTTTAGAATGCATTATTTGTATGAGATTTAGTTCTGATATCCACAATATGTGACACCAAAAATATTTGTATGGAATGCTGTATACCAGGGGTGTCAAACTTCCATAGTGTCTGCTGTTTTTTTTTCTTTTTTTTTCGTTCAATTAAGACCTAAACAACCAGGTGAGGGGAGTTCCTTACTAATTAGAGACCTTAATTCATCAATCAAGTACAAGAGAGGATCGAAAACCCGAACACACTCGACCCTCCGTGGAATGAGTTTGACACCTGTTCTATATACTGTACATGCTGGATACAAGCGCTTAGATCAGGGCTCTCCAACCCTGTTCCTGGAGAGACACCGTCCTTTTAGGTTTTCACTCCAACCCTAATCTTGCGCAACTGATTTTAATAATTAGCTGGTTGATTATATTCATCTGGGGTTAGAGTGGGAACCTCAGCAACAGTGTTGGAGAGCCCTGGCTTAGAGGGCTTGTCCAAGCAATGTTTGTTTAGAACAGGGTTTCCGATGGAATGAGTTTGGCACCCCTTGTGTAGAGGCTCCCTCTGGTGTCCACATAACCTTAACACACTTCAACTAAGAAGTAGTGCTGCCATCTTGAGGTAGATAGAGGGCTCTTGGAGTGTACAGTATAAAACCAAGGTTGGTAATTTACTGCCGCCTGCAGTTAAGGAATGTTTGCTCAGGTGTATAATTAATTGGCTGATCCCTCCTGAGGACCTTGATGAAATTATGGGATTCTTCTGTAACCCATAGGAAGTGCCACCAAGTTGACTACTTCAAAATGATGAAAGTCTTCAAAGGCACGGCCCATGCTAAAACAGGCTTTGGGGCACTGGAGCGGTCTATCTAAGTTTATGGTTGTACACTGAATTCTGAAGTTAAAAGAAAGTAATTTCATTCAGCACGTTCTCATGTTTTACTACGAGAAGGGTCATTAAATAATATTCTCTCACTCGTCTCTTGTCACCACAGCAAAAATCTGTAGCCCGGAAAAAGTGTGCAGCATGCAAAATAGTGGTTCACACAATCTGCATACAGCAACTAGAAAAGGTAAGTTTCAAGCCATTTTCCCAACATATACTTCACAAACTTTTCTTCCAGTGAACTGTGCTTTCACCTGGTAGCAGATAATGTTAAATTATGTATTATCACCAAAGCTGTGAAAATTAGCTGACAGCATGTATACCAAAACAAAATGAGTTGCAAATGTTGAACCCCGGAAAATACCGTAATATCAGCCTTTTCAAATGTTTCCATCAAATCAGGTAAGATGAGATTTAAATGGTAGCCATGCCAACCTAACCCATCCTGTTCCTCTCCAGTTATTCGACACCGAGGCTATGCCCTATGAAGATAGCTTGCTTATCGAAGACCCCACCTTTAGAGTGAGACACTCAGACCTCTCTCAGGCTGCTATCGGATGTAACTAGTGCTAGATCAGACTCCTTCTCTTACCCTATCTCACTACGCTATCTGACCCTCCAATGCTGCACTCTGATTGGGTAATTCTCTGGATAATCAAAGTGGCTTTCCAAATTGGGCTGCTTTGATCGGTAGTCGAATAGATTTGGTCGCTATTTCCTAGAGATTTTTTGTTGCTGAGTTGATTTGAATCTCCCTTTTCCAAAATGTCTTTAACTTGTTCCCACAACTCTGTTAATCTGAGGGTTTGTTTATATCGATTATTTATACTTTATCTGATGCTGTTATGGTGCTGTTATGGTGCTGTTATGGTGCTGTTATGGTGGAGGTAAAGGTGAAGAGCTGGTTGTGTCACTGACATAGTAACACATAATGCACCACAGGTTTCCCTTTTCAGTAAGTACTTCAAGGTGAACAGGAAATTCAGCATCAACATTTTGGTGCAGGGGAAACAACGAAAAACTAAACAAATCAATGTTTGAAATAGTTTATTTTCCCCGTAGATAAACTTTAGGTGTAAACCGTCATTCAGGGAATCGGGTTCTAGGAATATACGAGAGGTAAGTACCAATAAACTTTATTTCCATTTGATCAACATGATTATCATACTCATACTTTATTTTCACAACTTTTTCATCCTCCTTTGTCTTGTCATTCTATGTGTCTTTCCCCTCTGTAACCCCTCTCTCCTCCTGTTCCTGCTTCCCTGTTGCCCTTTGACCTTCTCTTGACTTTTGACCTTAGCCAGTCCTCCAAAGACAAGGCGCTCTAAAGTGCCTCAGGCGGATGGCTAACTGCATGGCCACCCCTTTCCTGAGCCAGTCCCAGGTACCATCCCACCCTAACTCCCCAGATCACCCCAACCCAAAGCCACTGTTATTGGGGCAGTAGGAGAGTAATGCCTGACTAGTTAAATGATTTTAAAGACAGGGTAACCCCGGGAGGGCCAGGAGACCAGAGGTGGCGGAACGGAGTGCTCGAGTTGGGATGTAGGGTTTGAACAGACTGTAGTCTGAAGATAAAAAGGTGCAGTTCCCCTTGCTGCTCCGTAGGCAGGCACCAGGGTCTTGAAGTTCCCCTTGCTGCTCCGTAGGCAGGCCCCAGGATCTTGAAGTTCCCCTTGCTGCGCCGTAGGCAGGCACCAGGGTCTTGAAGTTCCCCTTGCTGCTCCGTAGGCAGGCACCAGGGTCTTGAAGTTCCCCTTGCTGCTCCGTAGGCAGGCACCAGGGTCTTGAAGTTGATGCGAGCTTTGACCGGAAGCCACTAGAGTGTGCGGAGGAGCAGGGTGACATGGGAGATCTTAGGAAGGTTGAACACCAGGCAGGCTGCAGCGTTCAGGATAAGTTGCAGGGGTTTGATGGCAAAGCGGGGAGCCCAACCAACAGAGTTGCAGTAGTCTATACAGGAGATGACAAGTACCTGGATTAGGACCTGCACTGCTTCCTGTGTGAGGCAAGGTCGTACTCTACGGATGTTGTAGAGCATAAACCTGCAGGAGCGAGTTACTGCTTTGATGTTTGCAGAGAACGACAGGGTGTTGTCCAGGGTCACGCCAAGGTTCTTTGCACTCTGGGGGGGGGGGATACCGTGGAGTTGTCAACCTTGATGGTGAGGTCTTGTAGCGGACAGGCCTTCTCCGGGAGGAAGACCAGCTCTGTTTTGTCGAGGTTGAGCTTGAGGTGGTAGGCCTGGCAGACATCCAAGCTGGGATGTCTGCCAGGCACGCAGAGATGCGTGTCACCACCTTCGTGTCAGAATGGGGGAAGGAGAAGAGAAGTTGAGTGTCATCCACATAGCAATGATAGGAGAGACCATGTGAGGATATGACGGAGCTGAGTGACTTTGTGTAAAGAGAAAAGAGGAGAGGGCCTAGAACCGAGCCCTGGGGGACACCAGTAGTGATATCACATCGTGCAGACACAGACCTTCTTCATGCCACTTGGTAGGAGTGACCTGCCAGGTAGGATGCAATCCAGGAATATGCAGAGCCTGAGACGCCCAGCCCTGAGAGGGTGGAGAGCCTGAGACGCCCAGCCCTGAGAGGGTGGAGAGCCTGAGACGCCCAGCCCTGAGAGGTTGGAGAGGAGGATCTGATGGTTCACAATGTCGAAGGCAGCGGATAGATTTAAGAGGATGAGAACAAGGCGAGAGAGTCTGCTTTGGCAGAGCGGAGAGCCTCTGTGACACAGAGGAAAACGGTCTCAGTTAAGTGAGCCGCCTTGAAGCCTGACTAGTTATGGTCAAGAAGATCGTTTTGAGAGAGCTAACGAGAGAGTTGGTCAGAGAAAGCACACTTAAGTGTTTTGGAAAGAAAAAAAGAAAGGATACAGGTCTGTAATTTTTGACCTAAGGGGCCTAATGTTGTTTTTTTGAGGAGGGGATCGACTCTGGCCGTCTTGAAGTGAGAGGGGACGCAGCCAGTAGTCAGGGATGAGGGAAGTGAGAAATGGGAGAATGTCTCCAAAAATGGTCTGGAGAAGGGAGGAGGGGATGTTGTCGGGCAGCCGGACCTCACTAGCCACAGGATTTCATCTGGAGATAGTGGGGAGAAAGAGATCAAGGCATATGTTAATTCTGTGTGTGGGACCAGTGGACTCAGTAGGCTGAGCAAAAGAGGAACGGATGTTGTTGGCAAAGTCATCCGCAGAGAGCTGGAGGATTAAGGAGGGAAGAGAAAGTGGAGAAGAGTTTCCCAGGGTTGGAGGTGGAAGCGTGAAATTTAGAGTGATAGAAAGTGTCTTTAGCAGTGGATACAAAGGAGGAGAAGGTAGAGAGGAGAGGGTGGAAGGATGATAGGTCCTCCAGAAGTTTAGTTTTCTTCCATTTCCGCTCAGCTGTTAGCATGCCACACTTAGTCATTGTTACCACAGAACTGGGTTTATTATGGGGTCCTACACAATAATGTTCACTGTGTCTGTCCCAACCTCTAACGTTGCTGATGATAAAACTAATCAACTCAACACAAGCTTTCCTTGATATCACTCACCATTGTCTGCATGTACTAAAAATAGGAAAACCACAGTATTTTAAATCGTGCGATTGTGAGTGAGTTGATGAATGTGTTTATGAACATTGGTTTTCCAGCCCACCGCAGTGCGGCACCATTGGGTCCACCGGAGGCGCCAGGATGGGAAGTGTCGGCAGTGCGGGAAGGTGAGCATGGTTATAATATTAATTAATTCATTTCTGCCCTATATTGAGTGATTAATGACCTGATGAAACATGTTCTTCTTGAGGGTACATTACCTCTTTGATCTGATTAATTTCTCTACAGGGTTTCCAGCAGAAGTTTGCCTTTCATAGCAAAGAGATTGTGGCCATCAGCTGTTCTTGGTGTAAACAGGCAGTAAGTTTGAAGGCTGATTGTACTGTACAGATGTAGGATCTTAATTTGACCAGTATCGTTGCATCAACATAATCCTGCAGCAACGTCAACTTGTCTGAGAGAGATTTGCATGTTTATCCAAACTACACGCCAGTGTAAGCCTACATGAAAAACAGCCCTTTCTAAAATCCCCTATGGGGAAATGAATGGTGGAAAAACGATTGCAACCATTTCTACTACTAATATTAGCTGGCCAAAATTAGGCTACATGAAAAGTACAATACTGTTAATATAACTGTGTGCTATTGCCTGTTTTCAGAGAATTTATGTAAATCATGAAGGTCATTTGCATTTGGAATTTCTCAGCAACAAAAGAGTGATACAATTATGTTCTCAGAGAGAGTCTGATGCCTACCTCTGTACGGTCTTAGTGCTGCTGTGCCTTATAAACTATGGATGATAATGATGTGTGTATGTATGCTTCATGCTTATGTGAGAAATTTGAGTGAGTGTCTGTGTTGAATGAAAACACTTCCAATGAATATGGGTGTATGTGATCACTGATGTATTATGTGAGTGTGTACAGTAGCTGCCTTCACCCTCTGTATGTATGTTTTATGCTTATTCGAGACAGTTCTGTGAGGGTCTGTGTTGAGTGTTTTAAATGAATGATGTGTTGGTGTGTGTTGGTGTTCACTGCTGCCCTCCATTCCTCTCTCTCTCTCCCTACTGTAGTATCACAACAAGGTGTCTTGCTTCATGTTGCAGCAGATCGAGGAGCCCTGCTCCCTGGGTGCTCATGCCTCTGTAATTGTACCCCCTTCCTGGATCATCCGGGTCCGTAGACCTCAGGTAAAATAGTAGTGTGGTGCCCCTGGAACAAATTAAGGTTAAGTGGCTTGCTCAAGGGCACAGAGATTTTTCACCTTGTCGGCTTGAGTATCTGAGTATTTGAATATTTTGGTTACTGGCCACATGCTCCACAGCCACATAATACACTTGCAAGTATTCAAATATTCACTGCCACCATGTGAGTTTACAACGTACAATGGTATGCTTCCCCAAATACTTTGTGGTGCCATTGCACTGAGAAGCCGACAGAGGGCAGCAGTCATCCATTAGTTTGAGCTGGAAGCCATGCGTTCAACAGTTATGATAAATTACAGTGTATTATTCATAGTCGGATCAAAATGCTGTCCCTTATATAAATGGAATACCAATGTGACATTTAATCCTCATGTGTTATTCTTTCAGACCTCGCTAAAGTTGAGTAAAAAGAAAAAACGGACCTCGTTTAAGCGCAAGTCCAGCAAAAAGGGACTAGAGGTGAGTTAGAATTATTACATCAACCATCACAAATGGCCTTTCCTACCGTTTGTATTGTGGAGAGATTTACATATCTAAAGCATCCAGAACAATCTGCGAGGGGGCCTCGTTTCCGTTATACTGCATCTGTTGTGCAGTGTTCAATTGGTTTTACATTTTAAATAAAAATACATTCTTATGAAATGGACGCTAAAAGGGCAAATGTCAAACCGATGACAAGGTATTATCGATGTAGACAGTCTTGGCCCTTATCAAATCACTGCTGACACAACCCAGCCAGAGACATAGGATGTGCTTGTCCAATACATACTTCCTGGCGACATTCAGTGTCCAATACCATGGCTTTAATGTATTTACATGTACAGAGCCAATTCCAGGTACCATCCCACCCCAACTCCCCAGATCACCCCACCCCAAAGCCACGGTTATGGAGACCGTATTGATCAATTCAACTGTGCACAGTGTTAGACAACTATATACTCTTTGACGGACTATATCTCATAGAGAGTATGAAGTATCAATCAGCTCTATGCTATTTAATTTGAGTGAGTTACTTTGGCATAATGACATTACATGGGTAGTCAAGCCATCAGTAAAAGCAGTAAGAGCAGTAATGCTTGTCCCTACATCAGTGTCTCATCTTTCACCTCTCTAAATGCATCCCTTTATTTCCTCTGCTCTATCCCTTTCCTCTTTGTGCAGGAGGCACGTTGGAAGCCCTTCATAGTTAGACCCATTCCCTCTCAACTCATGAAGCCACTGTTGGTGTTTGTCAACCCAAAGAGTGGGGGAAATCAGGTGAGTCATGCTGTCTGTGCTGGAGCTGTCAGTGCAGGCCCAGTGGACCGAGGCCAACACCAGTCGCAGGTGTAATCCTGACTGGTCTATAAGCCGTCTGGGAGATGAAACATTTTCTGCGTTTTAAAAAGCCTTTCAGCAGTCCAGTCAGGGCATCTCACACCTTACACATTTGCCTGGATCAATCATGTACTAGTCATTATGATGAAGGTGATTAATGGGTAGTAATTGCACTCCTACTCATCTTCAGGGAGCCAAGATTATCCAGTCGTTCATGTGGTACCTCAACCCCCGCCAAGTATTTGACCTGAGTCTGGGAGGGCCCAAAGATGGGTAAGTTTTCCAAAATAGCAGTGGCGAACGTTGTACTAGTGCAGACTTTGTACTGACTCAGGCCCTTAAAAATCATTATCGTATGTCTTGGAGCTCTTCCATTACTCGGTGCTCACTGACGCAGAGCTTCTTCTCATTACATCTAATATATCTGAACCCAAAGAAGTCGTTCTAATTCCAAGTATGGATACCCTGTGCTATTTTGGGGTGTCACTTTTTTAAATGTTTTATTTAACTAGGCAAGTCACTCAAGAACAAATTCTTATTTACAATGACGGCCTGCACCTTCCAAACCCAGACGACGCTGGGCCAATTGTGCGCCGCCCTATGGGACTCCCAATCACGGCCGGTTGTGATACAGCTTGGAATCGAACCAGGTCGTTGCCTGTCCCCAGAAAACTAGAAGTTGATTTTGTCTCTTGCTCTGTCTCTCCAAGGTTAGAAATGTACCGTAAGGTGCATAACCTGAGGATACTGGCATGCGGAGGGGATGGCACGGTGAGTAGAGACAGGCTGGTTGTACAACAGCAATGACAAAGGTATTTTTAAGCAATACACAGACATTCCGGAACTATTTTAGCAGCAAACCTTACTTTGTGATCATTCAAATAACAGCACACAGTGTCTGGTGTTTGCACTTCAAGGCATTTGACCCCTGAACCTTGATGGTTATCTAAATGATTGAACAGCAACACGCTATTCTGCAGGTGCAGTTAGTTAAGATCAAACATTTATTCCTCAAGTAAAGGAAACATTAACAATGTTGGGCATGGTGTTGAAGGGCACATCACATTATGTATTGATAACATGACTGTTGTATGGTCTGTGTGTAGGTGGGCTGGATCCTGTCTGCTCTGGACCAGCTCCAGCTGAACCCCCAGCCTGCAGTAGCCATCCTGCCTCTGGGGACAGGCAACGACCTGGCCAGGACCCTCAACTGGGGTGGTGTGAGTATCTCAACCATATCTGGAAAACGTATCCACTGAGTGTACAAAACACCCTTTTTTTCCCTCAGAACAGCCTCAATACGTCGGGGCATGGACTCTACAAGGTGTCGAAAGCATTCTACAGGGATGCTGGACCATGTTGACTCCAATGCTTCCCACAGTTGTGTCAAGTTGGCTGGATGTCCTTTGGGTGGTGGACCATTCTTGACACACCCTGGAAACTGTTGAGTGTAAAAACCCAGTAGCGTTGCAGTTCTTGACACACTCAAACCGGTCTATGTGTGCCCTCTGATTGGCACACATACACAATCCATGTCTCAATTGACTCGAGGCTTAAAAATCCTTCTTTAACCTGTCTCCTCCCCTTCATCTACACTGTTTTTGAAGTGGGTTTAAGTGTCATCACTAAAGGATCACCTGGATTCACCTGGTCACTGTCATGGAAAGAGCAGGTGTTCCTAGTGTTTTGTACACTCAGTGTAAACCCTCAAATAAATGCTTTTTCAGTCTTGGACAATGAAGGTGCACAGTTAACTCTGTAGAGGGCACCAGAATCATGACAATATCCACATATTATTTCTTGAAAAAATGTCTTGAAGAATTGACATATCTCAGGAGGAGCTACTTTCTACAATGCTCTGTGTTTAATGCTCTGTGTTCAATGCTCTGTGTTTAATGCTCTGTGTTTAATGCTCTTGGTGTTGTCTTGACTACTCCTCCCGTCTCCAGGGTTACACAGATGAGCCGGTGTCTAAGATCCTGTCTCATGTAGAGGATGGGAACATCGTCCAGCTCGACCGGTGGAATCTAATAGTGGAGTCCAACCAGGAGGCTGGTGCAGAGGAGAAGGATGAGCAGCAAACAGACAAGGTGACAAACTCCCCCTCACCCCTCACCCCAGATCCTGTACTGTAGACAAGGTGAACAAACCCCCTCTCACCTCTCACCCCAGATCCTGTACTGTAGACAAGATGAACAAACGCCCTCTCACCCCTCACCCTGTACTGTAGACAAGGTGAACAAACCCCCTCTCACCCCTCACCCCAGATCCTGTACTGTAGACAAGGTGAACAAACCCCCTCTCACCCCTCACCCCAGATCCTGTACTGTAGACAAGGTGAACAAACCCCCTCTCTCCCCTCACCCCAGATCCTGTACTTTAGACAAGGTGAACAAACCCCCTCTCACCCCTCACCCCAGATCCTGTACTGTAGACAAGGTGAACAAACCCCCTCTCTCCCCTCACCCCTCACCCTGTACTGTAGACAAGGTGAACAAACCCCCTCTCTCCCCTCACCCCTCACCCTGTACTGTAGACAAGGTGAACAAACCCCCTCTCACCCCTCACCCCAGATCCTGTACTGTAGACAAGGTGAACAAACCCCCTCTCTCCCCTCACCCCTCACCCCAGATCCTGTACTGTAGATGGACTGTCAACAAATGACGGTGTGGTGTTTTGTATTTATTTTTTATTTATCCTTTATTTAACTAGGCAAGTCAGTTAAGAACAAATTCTTATTTACAATGAAGGCCTACACCGGCCAAACTCGCACAACGCTTGGCCAATTGTGCGCCACCCTATGGGACTCCCAATCACGGCCGGTTGTGATACAGTCTGGATTCAAACCAGGTTGTCTGTAGTGACGCCTCTAGCGCTGAGATGCAGTGTCTTAGACCACTGCACCACTTGTGTGTGGATGGGTGATGCAGAGAATGAGGATTGATCAAATTTTAACTTAGTGCTAGCACTTGACCTATCAGATGGTGTGTCTGTAATAACATTGTTAAGTTTTCATTGAGCCCCAGAGAGTTAACCTCTCAACAATGTCACAATATAATTTGTTTATTGTAAACAGGGTCATGGCTGGTCACACACAAATACCTCAGTGACCTTTCCATTATTTCATGTTTAATTAGTTCTTCAAATTGTTAGATATTATCAACTAGAACTATAACTATTGTTATTATTCCATTTTTTAGTGTTGAAATTTCGACATTTTACATAGTGATTTCTGATGTTTTGGTGATATTGCGTCTGGGAATAACACATTTTTGTACGGGTTTTCTTTTCCACAGCTCCCCCTCGACGTCTTCAACAACTATTTCAGCCTCGGCTTCGACGCACACGTGACACTAGAATTCCACGAGTCTCGAGGTTGTATTTCAGATTGATCTATTAACGTTGACTAGCCGTGTAATGTCATTGTTGGGGATAAATCTGTGCTATCCACAGACAGCTCACATCCGTAGTAACAAATGATGCTGTGTGTATCTACTCCATGCCAAATCATTGTGTCACGTTACTCACACCCTATCATGCTTTCTGTAAACAACGCTCCTCAGAGGCCAACCCTGAGAAATTCAACAGCCGCTTTCGGAACAAGATGTTCTATGCAGGGGTGGGTACATTTTGTGTTTTCTAAACAAGAAATAATAACTAATACATTCATATTTTCTCACCATTATCATCACTTTTACCATTAGTAGTGATAGTAATTGTGGTATTTGTGGCCATAACTTTAGTTGTGTCGTTATTTTCAATTGATAATCTACAAGTTTGATTCTCTGGTGTTCCTTCTAACCAGACGGCCTTCTCAGACTTCCTCATGGGCAGCTCCAAAGACCTAGCCAAACACATCAAGGTCGTGGTGAGTTCAACCTGTACATCTCACTTGTGGCACTTTTCAAAGGGTACATTTTCAAAGGGTACATTTTTAAAGGGTGCATTTTCAAAGGGTACATTTTCAAAGGGTACATTTTTAAAGGGTACATTTTTAAAGGGTACATTTTTAAAGGGTACATTTTTAAAGGGTACATTTTCAAAGGGTACATGTGAGAACTCTTCAAGGAACGATCTGAGTGCGTATGTGTAGTAGTAGTAATGGAGTCGTCTGTCTGTCTCCTCTCATTAGTGTGACGGCACCGACCTCACCTCAAAGGTTCAGGATCTGAAGCTGCAGTGTCTGGTGTTCCTCAACATTCCCAGGTTAGCAGCCACAGCTACTCTGACTATGTTCCTCAATGGGAAAATGGCTTATATATGACATGTTACAATTTTGTCACTGTTGTAATGTAGGCTGTAGGTTAGGTTAGGCACATAACCATACTTGTGTGTGTGTGTGTGTGTATTAGATACTGTGCTGGTACCATGCCATGGGGCAACCCAAGCGAGCACCATGACTTTGAGCCACAACGCCACGACGACGGCTGCATTGAAGTTATCGGCTTCACCATGACCTCTCTGGTATTCACCTATCAACTTGAATGTGTCTGTGTGTTAGAACATGACAGTTAGGAGAATAATGAAATGGATGAGTCCATTTATTTAGGTTTGTCCTAGTTAAAGCCTTGCTCTGATGGATGACCGTCTCGTCCTCCCTGGTTGCTGTAGGCAACCCTGCAGGTCGGAGGTCATGGTGAGCGGCTCAACCAGTGCAGAGAGGTGACCCTCACCACCTACAAGTCCATCCCCATGCAGGTAGATGGGGAGCCATGCAAGCTAGCCCCATCCACCATCCGTATCTCCCTGAGGAACCAAGCCAACATGGTGCAGAAGGCCAAGAGGAGGACCTCTGTACCACTGCTCAACGAGTGAGTAATACAGTCCAGCATGGGAACGCCGATTTTACAATTGACTTTCTAAAAAGAGACCAGGAAGGGTCCAGTCAGAATCCGGACATCAACCCACTATGGTGACTTTCTGTACAGTACTTTGTTTGTTGTCATGCGGCGCTTGGGGAGTTGGAAGTTATTGTAATGTCATGACTAGTGTCTTCGACCGAGCCGAAGGTCGCTCTTCAATTTCTTGCTGTGTGATTTAAGTGGCATGCAGTTGTGGGGGACTGACAGGCCAGCAGGCCAGACAAGGTGGGATTCATTTGCAGGGGTGGCTGAAGTGCTGACAGAGACTTGCGCATGTAAAATAATCCTAGCCGACGAGGGGAAACCAACAAAAAAGACATACAACAACATTATTCAAAGTCCTCATGGCTTTGTAACCATCTTCCTTCCTTTTCTCTCCATCAGTAATCTTAGTCATATCAGTCTGTCTGTCTACAGGCTGGAAATCGAAGATGTATTATCAGAATGAACAGCCCTATTTATTTTCATGGTAATTGCATTATCTTTTTAAATCCTGTTGTAAGGTTTTTGCTAATTTCATACTTCGTTGATTCTGCTGTGAGTCTCGCGACAATGTATTGACTTGCTGGCAGAGGGGAATTCTAAATCCCCAATTGAAAGGATTGAAATGTCCAGGGGGGAGACTAATTCAATGATCGTGTTTACAGAAGCCTGTTTTAGCTGAGATTAAGTCTTAGTCATCCTAACCTTGTTCATGATACCATTCTTCCTTTTGTGCAAAGTTGGTTAGAATGGCCCAACCTTCTGTGACGCAAAACACCAGACATTTGGACAGTAAGTAAGGATGTTAACATGCAAATGAGACTGGAATTCAAACAAACAACCCAGCTCTATTCACTTCTACACTTCCTACATTGTTTGAGATCATACCCCAACGATAGATCAAACTGTTTTCCAACATCCATTAAGATAATATACAGGTGTCTATTGTCCTTGAACACAACGGTAAGCTATAGTCACAACAGGTCACGTTCGTCACAGATCACAACTGTTTCCATGAATATGTAATCATCCTAGAAGCCATCACAATGTCAAACAGAAGGGGGGAAGCTGCGTTGAACACCTGCCCCTGTCATCAGCTTGCGTTAATGCTCTTCCCGGCTGACAGTCTCTCATTTTACCTCTCAGCCAAGATGTTTCCAACTCCCAACTAGTTTACTAAGTTAGAAATTAATAAGAAAAGTGACTGACACTGTACAGTATAATGGTGTACTGAAATGAAGCATAGGTAATGAATAATATTTGTTTTGTGTCAATTTGACATTATTTGGTTGTTGGATCTACAAATATGTACACTGAAAAAATATATAAACGCAACATGCATAGTGTTGGTCCCATGTTTCATGAGCTGAAATAAAAGATCCCAGAAATGTTCCATACGCACTAAAAGCTTATTTCTCAAATGTTGTGCACATTTGTTTACATCCCTGTTAGTGAGCATTTCTCCTTTGCCAAGATAATCCATCCACCTGACAGGTGTGGCATTTCAAGAAGCTGATTAAGCAGCATGATCATTACACAGGTGCACCTTGTGCTGGGTACAATAAAAGGCCACTCTAAAATGTGCAGTTTTGTCACAACACAATGCCGCAGATATTTTAAGTTTTGAGGGAACATGCAATTGGCAAGCTGACAGCAGGAATGTCCATCAGAGCTGTTGCCAGAGAATTGATTGTTCATTTCTCTACCATAAGCCGCCTCCAACGTGATTTTAGAGAATTTGGCAGTAGGTCCAACCGGCCTCACAACCGCAGACCAAATGTAACCACGCCAGCCCAGGACCTCCACATCCGGCTTCTTCATCTGCGGAATCGTCTGAGACCAACCACCCAGACAGCTGATGAAATTGTGGGTTCCCAGAACCAAAGAAATTCTGTACAAACTTTCCGAAACCGTCTCAGGAAAGCTCATCTACATAAGCAATGCACAACGAATACAACTGCATTTTATTGATTTGAATGCACAGAGATACCGTGACGAGAGCCTGAGGCCCATTTGTCGTGCTGTTTATCCACCGCCGTCACCTCATGTTTAAGCCTGATAATGCACGGCCCCATGTCGCACTATTTGTACACCATTCATGGAAGCTGAAAATGTCCCAGTTCTTCCATGGCCTGCATACCCACAAGACATGTCACCCATTGAGCATGTTTGGGATGCTCTGGATCGATGTGTACGACAGCGTGTTCCAGTTCCCGCCAGTATCCAGCAACTGCGCACAGACATTGAAGAGGAGTTAGACAACATTCCACAGTCCACAATCAACAGCCAGATGTGTCACGCTGCATGAGGCAAGTGGTGGTCACACCAGATACTGACTGGTTTTCTGACCCACGCCCATACCTTTTTTTTTATAAAGGTGTCTGTGAACAACAAATTCATATCTGTATTCCCAGTCATGTGAAATCCATAGATTCGGGCCCTAATACATTTATTTCAATTGACTGATTTCCTTATATGAACTGTAACTGTAACTAACTGTCCATCACATTGCGTTTATATTTTTTGTTCAGCGTAATTCCAATTTTTGAGAGATGATACCCTAACTCGCTATGCTTCTTCTGTTGTCTCCCTCAGCCAACAGCCCTTCCCGGAGAGGTTAAGGATCCGGGTGAACCGTATTAGCATGCACGACTATGAGGCCCTGCATTACGACAAGGAGAAACTCAAAGAAGCCTGTGAGTATTCCATCTCTGTCTAATGCACTGTAACCCTCAGGTGTCGGCCAGCCTGTTCAATGAGGAATGCTGCAGGCCCTTGAGCACTGCTTCGTGCAGGAATGTTACTGAGAGCCAGAGGTGTTTTCAGTGATGTAAAAATGGCAGGCTTGTTTTGTAGAGTTAAATCCTGGCCAGATGCACTGTCAATAAGGTTCTACCGGTTCCAAGTGGAAAAAGCATCTACTGAATTCAATAGAAATAATACCATTCTCCATGACAACTTAGGTAAGTTATTCATATGTTTGTATAAGGGAATTGTAAATATAAATGACACGTATTTTAGAACAATTTTACCTTAGAATCGCTGGAGACATGTGAAACAAGTTACATGGCAGCAAACTAAATCATATCAACTTTCCCACAGAAAAGTTTATGAAATGCTGTGGCATTTTGCAGAATTGTAATTGTACTGCCTTTTAACCGGGGTAGGCCGTCATTGTAAATACGAATTTGTTCTTAACTGACTTGCCTAGTTAAATAAAGGTTACATTAAAAAAAAACAATTATAATAATAATTTAACTTGCAGGGATGGGGCCACTCTAATGTCTTAATTATGTCCTACTTCTATCATGTTAAATATCAGCCACTATCAGTATCGAGCGTCAGAAGGCCTAATAACCACACATATTCAACTGCCAATGTACTGTTAGTTCCCTTCAATTGGTACATGTATATCCTACATTATCATGCTATTCTACATTATCATTCCATTCTACGTTATCGTTCCATTCTACATTATCATTCCATTCTACATTATCATTCTATTCTACGTTGTCATTCTATTTAATTACATTGTTTTGTTTACCTTCCTTTGCTTCCACACGCTATCAAGTAACAGCTAATAAAATAAAAAAACACGAAAGGCTAATTAAATCATTATGGAGCGGAGTGCAGAACACGCCGTAACGATTTGAACCTGACGTATGGCGCAGTACTTGGCCATGTAGTCAAACAGTTCCATGGTTAGTGCAGGCAATAGACGAGGGTATAGCCTACTATTGTACACTATTCTCCCTATTATAATTCTACGTACACTAATCTTCCGTGTGTAGGAAAGGCATGCGTTTCCTAAGTCTGAATCGGCCCCTTGGTGAACTGTCAGCAAGAGTGTTGATATCACTTCTCGTGGGTGAAACATGGACTCTAAATCTACACATAAACTCTGTCACTGTCAAATGTAGGTCAGCACAAATATATTTAATGTGGAAGAACACACCAGGCCGTTGATCGCCCCTTTAAGGATGCCGCCATCAATTAGCCTCGCTAATTACAAAAGGAAAGGAAGATATCAAGTGTGTGACTGTGAGGCGATAATGAGGTAGCTGTCTCTAATGGATGCTCTGGGGCCCCAGAGGGGCTCTGTCAGTGGTTCTGTGTTCCACAGCCTCCTGCAGCACCCGTGTGCCAGGACGACACGGTAATCATAACACAGCTAGAGCCACCCCCCACTCTTAATTGTTCTCACATTCACATCCTCATACACAAACCTAACTGTTCCAGACAGTGTCCTAGACTGTTAGTTAATGCTCTCCCACCAAAACCAACGCTTGTTTGTTTGTTTTGTCTCAAAAAACTGTGGGAAGCATTTGTTTGGGCTGGACTTGTGAAGGCGGTTGTTCTCATTTGTTTGGGATGGACTTGTGAAGGCGGTTGTTCTCATTTGTTTGGGCTGGACTTGTGAAGGCTGTTGTCCTCATTTGTTAGGGCTGGACTTGTGAAGGCTGTTGTCCTAATTTGTTTGGGCTGGACTTGTGAAGCCTGTTGTCCTAATTTGTTTGGGCTGGACTTGTGAAGGCGGTTGTCCTTGAAGTTAGGCGGTACTGAAGTTGTATATGATTTTCCTCTCCAAACAAAACTGGAACAATTACCGGCCCCAAGTTATGTGTGAAATTACCGGCTCCAAGATATGTGTGAAATTACCGGCCCCAAGTTATGTATGAAATTACCGGCCCCAGGTTATGTGTGAAATTACCGGCCCCAAGTTATGTGTGAAATTACCGGCCCCAAGTTATGTGTGAAATTACCGGCTCCAAGTTATGTATGAAATTACCGGCCCCAAGTTATGTGTGAAATTACCGGCCCCGAGTTATGTAACTGTGAAATTACCGGCCCCGAGTTATGTAACTGTGAAATAACCGTCCGCGAGTTATGTAACTGTGAAATTACCGGCCCCGAGTTATGTAACTGTGAAATTTTTGGCTCCGAGTTATGTAACTGTGTAATTTCCGGCCCCAAGTTATGTAACTGTGAAATTACCGGCCCCAAGTTATGTAACTGTGAAATGACCGGCTCCGAGTTATGTAACTGTGAAATGACCGGCCCCAAGTTATGTGTGAAATTACCGGCCCCGAGTTATGTAACTGTGAAATTACTGGCCCCGAGTTATGTAACTGTGAAATTACCGGCCCCAAGTTATGTAACTGTGAAATTACCGGCCCCAAATTATGTAACTGTGAAATTACCGGCTCCGAGTTATGTAACTGTGAAATTACCAGCTCCGAGTTATGTAACTGTGAAATTACCGTCCCGAGTTATGTGTGAAATTACCGGCCCCAAGTTGTGTGAAATTACCGGCCCCAAGTTATGCAACTTGAAATTACCGGCCCCAAGTTATGTAACTGTGAAATGACCGGCCCCAAGTTATGTAACTGTGAAATTACCGGCCCCGAGTTATGTAACTGTGAAATTACCGGCCCCGAGTTATGTAACTGTGAAATAACCGTCCGCGAGTTATGTAACTGTGAAATTACCGGCCCCGAGTTATGTAACTGTGAAATTTTCGGCTCCGAGTTATGTAACTGTGAAATTACCGGCCCCGAGTTATGTAACTGTGAAATTACCGGCCCCGAGTTATGTAACTGAAATGACCGTCCCCGAGTTATGTAACTGTGAATTTTCCGGCCCCAAGTTATGTAACTGTGAAATTTCCGGCCCCGAGTTATGTAACTGTGAAATTACCGGCCCCGGGTTATGTAACTGTGAAATTACTGGCCCCGAGTTATGTAACTGTGAAATTACCAGCCCCGAGTTATGTAACTGTTATTTTACCGTTATGTAACTGTGAAATTACCGGCCCCGAGTTATGTAACTGTGAAATTACCGGCCCCGAGTTATGTAACTGTGAAATTACCGGCCCCGAGTTATGTAACTGAAATGACCGTCCCCGAGTTATGTAACTGTGAAATTTCCGGCCCCGAGTTATGTAACTGTGAAATTACCGTCCCGAGTTATGTAACTGTTATTTTACCGTTATGTAACTGTGAAATTACCGGCCCCGAGTTATGTAACTGTGAAATTACCGGCCCCCGAGTTATGTAACTGTGAAATTACCAGCCCCGAGTTATGTAACTGTTATTTTACCGTTATGTAACTGTGAAATTACCGGCCCCGAGTTATGTAACTGTGAAATTACCGGCCCCGAGTTATGTAACTGTGAAATTACCGGCCCCGAGTTATGTAACTGAAATGACCGTCCCCTAGTTATGTAACTGTGAAATTTCCGGCCCCGAGTTATGTAACTGTGAAATTACCGGCCCGAGTTATGTAACTGTTATTTTACCGTTATGTAACTGTGAAATTACCGGCCCCGAGTTATGTAACTGTGAAATTACCGGCCCCCGAGTTATGTAACTGTGAAATTACCGGCCCGAGTTATGTAAGTGTGAAATTACCGGCCCCGAGTTATGTAACTGTGAAATTACCGGCCCCGAGTTATGTAACTGTGAAATTACCGGCCCCGAGTTATGCAACTGTGAAATTACCGGCCCGAGTTATGTAACTGTGAAATTTAAGTGATGACACAAAACACAGCTGCTGTGGATCGACCAATTTGTTGGATATCTCCAAATAAGTATTTGAAATAAGAAAGTATGGTGAACCTAGTATTAGGTTCTTACTGAACTTTTGCAATTACATAGCCTCTTATTACCGTCCTGATGACCGCTGTGGAATTCGTGTAGCAAAACAGAATGTAAGCTCGCAAGATTTCCGGATGGTCGTACGAGGCTAGCAATTATAATACCTGACATAAAATCCCTATAGGTTTTGATACTCAGGCATAATTGTTGGAGGTTCAACAGTTTTCTAACAGTGCCTACTTCACGTAATGCTGAAAGTAGTTTATTCAGAACAACTTAAAAAAAAGAAGAAACGCTTTAAAAACAAGTACACTTTAACTGATTCTATAAATAGACTCAATGTCCATATTAAACTGTCATACACTGGTCCAATAGCGTACTTTGTACCTAATGCACCCTCACGCTTGCTGACGTACAAAATAATTCCCAGGCTGTTTTTGATAGGCTACTCATAGATGTAAATTGAAGCGAACACATGAAAGTGAACAATCCTTCTGTGATTTTGCACATTGTTTAACTTCGTTCCAGATATCACACTCAGACTCCCTCTGGCTAACACTGAATCAAGTTAGGTCCCTGATGTTTCACATGGATCTCGAGGTACAAATGATGTTAGCTGTCATAGCTGAGGTTAATAATCTATTCCCTCTTCTCTGATCCACAAATATAGCATGCGGCTGCTACCAGTTAGGCCGTTGTCTCAGTTGCCTGACACCTATAAAGAGCTTAGACAACTCCGCTGTTGTAGAGTGAGGACAGCGAGGGGGGGGGGGCCGAAGCGAAAGAAGCTGAATTGAATTAGAGACTGTTCCAAGGTTGCTAGGCAACAGCACATTCCTCATTGGAGAAATCTGCCTTCTCTTCTCTCTCGCGTCTATAAAACTTGCTGCTCCTCAGAGAGACACTTTTTCAATTCACAAATCTCAGCCTGATAGTCCACGAGTCATTCACTTCTGTTCGATTCTGAACGCAAAAAAAAGAAGGCCTTGTGAATGGCCCGGGCATTCATGATCACATAATGTGGTTTTGATGCGCTCACTGATACACAGTGTATCTGCTCTCTCACCTGCTGCCCAGTTGTATAATTTAGGCCTAATTGTCTGTCTCTAGTCTAGCACAAATCAATGGGCATGGGAACGAATGACAAAACATGTCCCCAGATAGTTTTTCCTCTTGCAGACATCAAATTTAGAGCATTCTTCCTATGTTATTGTTTTGTATTGCTATTTGGTTCACACTTCACCTACTTGGACAGCCGTTTCAAAGGGGTTTGAGTTCACTAAGTGCATTGGACTTTGCGTGGCACTCTATGAAACACAAGGCATCCAGGAAGCCCAAGTCTAAATATATCCTTGATCTATTGCCAACAAAAGGAACTTCCCCCAACCCTTTCTGATTTCGAGTTGATAAATGGACACAATCAGTTAGTCTGTGTCTTGTAGGTTGTGTTTATGAGCTACGTGTCGACCCAGCTGTAGAATGCGTCAAGTGTTTTTTTCTTGCCTCGATCCCAGTGTTTAACGGAATGTTCTTGTCTCTCATCATCTCTCCCCACAGCTATCCCACTGGGCCTCATCGTTGTCCCGGGAGACAGTGACCTGGAAACATGCCGCTCCCACATCGAGAGGCTCCAAGAGGTGAGAGAGTGTGGGTTGATCCCAAGTAGCTCAGATGGTAGAGCATGGCGCTTTCAACACCAGGGTTGTGGGTTCGATTCCCAACCGGGGACCAGTACGAATAAATGTATGCACTAACTAACTGTAAGTTAAGAGCGTCTGCTAAAATAACTAAAATGTTGATGAGGTAGATGAAAATCTCAGTAAAGAAGAGGGTAAGCCAAAGAATGATAGGAAAGGCCGAGAGAGGGGGGGGAGAGCCTGTGGGTTGATGAGGAGATGGAACTCTGGGTAAAAAATGGATGGAGGACATGACAGGCAGAGAGCGTATAAGGACAAAGGTGCTGTGAGGTAACTAATACCAGGGAGAGTAAAAGAAGGGATAGGGGGTAGGACTGAGCTAATGCCATGGGAGGATTGTGATGAAGGTAAGAGGAGGAGGTTGGAAGTGGAGTCAGGAATTTGCTGATGTCAAGAGCAATTACTCGCAGCCTGGTGTATGATGGCTCATCTCGACAGACAAGCCCAAACCTGTCTTTAGGATGGGAAAGGATTGCATGTGTGTTTTTTTGTGAATGGGGGAGACTGGGTTCCTTGCCCCTCTAGCCCCTCTAGCCCCTCACTGTCCCTTTTGGTTCAAAACCCATTGAAATAAATAGTGCATGAAATGTGTTGGCAGATTAGCGGCATCACCGCTTTGCAATAATTTGATTATTATATTCTTCATAATTTTTAACCACAATCCCTCAACGGCTGTCCCTCATTTGGGATTCTCTAAACAATATGTTGTTTTGTTTTAAGAAAAGGCTTAAATTATATTTAGATTTTGTCTGCCACTAATGGAGGCATGATGACTAATATACTGTTGCAGAATGGTAATTGCTTCTGTAATATGTGTAGTCATCCACTTTCATTATATGTTACTCACCAAATAGTACTGTATTATTGGTAAGTAGGACTCACAGCACACAACAAGATGGCATAAATTGAGGGGGAGAATGTTTCTCACACTACATTCAACCCATTTTCTGCTATCCAAAACCAGTCATTATAGTAACTTCAAGACGAGATGCTTATTTTCCTATACGCATGTGGTGATTTACTTTGGGTAGAGGCATTAGACAGGAAGGAGAGTCTCCATTTTCGGGATTACAGTGTTTTTGGGGCTATTCCACAGGACTTCATCTCCTTTCACCCCTCCTTCAAACGACTGGCGCTCCAGGTTGGTAAAACGAGACACCACATGGAGTCTGTGGCATGGAAAGGAACAAGTCTGAAAAAGGAAACATTCCCCTCTAATCAAAAACGATCTTTAGATCACAGATTACGTTGGCATTTTAGTCATTTAACAGACGGAACAAACACAGATGGAACAAACACAGACGGAACAAACACAGACGGAACAAACACAGACGGAACAAACACAGACGGAACAAACACAGACGGAACAAACACAGACGGAACAAACAATAACCATAAAATGTAATCAAATTCAAAAACAAGGATGAGGCCTTTTCTCAAAACCGTGTTATTTTTTACGAGAACACACTGTTTGAGTATGTGATACGTAGGCTTTAAAATCTGTCCCTCCATGTGCAGAACCGTAAAACACATACAGTACCAAGACAGTGCTGCATAGTTCTCATAGTTGCATTAGGTGTTAATTTTGTCTCCAAGAAAATTATCTAGAGCATATACTGCTCACTTCCAGTAGGTCCTTGTTGCCCTAAAAACAAATAAACTGTGCAATCAGTCAAGGGTGTGTTGCATCAATATTCAAATATCATGCCCTAGTGCTTTTACAAAGTGATTTCACCACAAGCTTTAAGTTGCTCAACCAGAGAGCGTGTAGTGCGGGTAGATGCTGAGACTGTCTGTCTCCAGTGATAACCACACACTTGTTTAGATCCTAATTCACAGCTTAGCCAAACCGGCTGCATCATGTGAATGGCTGGATAATAGAGGCTGTAATCAGGAGACCCTTTGACCTCTTGTCTTTCTGCAAAACAACCCAAATGTGTCTCTCTGGGAAGAGTTTTTCTCCTTGTTCCTCAGTGCCCCTAAGCATGGTTTAGATGTGTTTGTATGGGTTCTTTAGTGTTGTGCTTACTCTCTCTCTCTCTCTCCCTTTCTGAGTGCATGAAAGAGAGACGTATATGTTTGCCTGTGATCTTTGTATGCATTTGTATCCATTGTTTAAGAAACTGCTGAAGTTAATGTCGCTTTGGCTATGTTATTGCAGTTAGTAATACTTTTGCTGAATACAAGAGGACTTAGACCAGTTAGTGGACTAGTTGATACTGTCTTGTTTGGTGGTTGCATGTTTTGGGTTCCCTGTTCGAGACCCAGAAAAGTCTAGCGTTGCTTAGAGTGCCTACCTTGTGTACACAGCTTTCTCTGTTTATGTGTGGGTGTGTGTTTTTCTTGTAGGCGGTATCCAGTATTTGTGCCCTAAGCTAAGCATGGTCTTTCAGTGTAGTTCCTCAGTGCATGCGTCATAACATTCTGTACTCTGCTATCCTTAGACGGTAAAGGAAATCCAGGAAATACTCTCGGCCCTAGTTTTAGCCTATAACTATAACTAAGGCCTGGAGTTTTTCTGGCCAAGGCATGTGGTCAGGAGAAACCCATAAACCTATAAAGGACTTCCGTTGTTGTCTTCACATTCCAACAGATCTCTTTCAGTCGGAACATTGAATAGACAAATGTCCTTTTGGGGTTTACCTCAGTCCATTTTCCTCTAAACACTGACTTACCTTAAAGATTCAAGTTCTGAAGAGGATTATGTTAATGTATCTCATTGCATAAAGGTCACTGGACTATGGTACCTTTTGGAAAAGCTTGGATTAAGTACAGTTAAGCCAATGCACATAACTGTGGCCAAAGAAGGGATTGTAAGGTCTTTGGACCAAGGATTGTGTGACTGAGGCTCACATGGGGGAAAACACCAGCACTCCTAAACTCATGGAACTGTATTTGAAAGCGTAGGAGAGGGGTTAATATGCTGGGCCCTTTCAGTGAACTCACTGCCCAGAAAAGTACTTTTCATTTCAAAAAGCCTGTCTGAACACAAGACTCGGGGCCTTTAAATCTTGCCCTACATCCAACAGAAAAGGTTTTTTATTATTTGAGTCCTCCGTTTTTCAATGGACCAGTAAGTTGGACAAAACAAGAGTCAAGGCCTTCCAGTCCCATTTATGTTTAGGGTATAGAGCGGGCTGTTGTGGAACTAATCTCATTGGTCCAATTTCTTTCTCAGGAGGATGATGGAGCTAAATCAAAGACCCTGTCCTCGCAGAAGCTTTCGCCAAAGTGGTGCTTCTTGGACTGTAAGTACCACGTCTTATAAGGAGCGCTGCTATTTATTCCTTACACGTTCACTATTCCTTTAGTGCCTCATCTTTTAGTCCTCTGCCTATCTTTAAAGCTGAAGAGAGAGAGAGAGAGAGAGAGAGAGAGCGCTTCACACGATCTGGAAGTGGAAGTTGGGAGCTTCTGCCTCTTACAGGTCACCGTTTTCTTGGTTCATTCACCACAGAATTTCATGTTTTGTCAAGGTAGACTTAATATGATAGAACAGGGCCGTTTTATGACCTTACGATTCATGGCATCAGTGGATTTCTTCTGCAGGATAAGGATTTACATGTACATTACAAGCAAATCTACACGGCATAAATTGAGTTATTAATGTTCAAAACGCAGGTTTTTGAGGATAATTTAAACGTGTATTTTTTAGATGATCGTTTAGAAGAATTGAAGATAGGTAGAGCCAACCTAAAAAAAACATAGTTTTACGCAAAAAAATATTAACATTAATTTAGATCAACAGCTCTGGTGCAAAGATACAGAAATTAATTTGATGATAATGTCACTGATTTGCTTAGAATGTTTTCTGCTCTCTGTTGCATAGCAGAAAAGGAATCTTCTGGGTGGACTTCATGCTTGTCTGTGAGATATTCTTAAGCATACCGTTTATCGTATTTCTGTCAATAACCTGTAGTACTGTAACAATGTCAGTGATTGTCTCTTGTGAATCTATGGCCCTTTACAAATATCCAACTATTTTCTCGGTGAGTTTTATCAAGGCATTGGTTATTCCACTGACTGTCCACAAAATGTATTTTCACTATTTTATGTGCATTGCTAGAAATAGCTATACATTGCTATGCATAACACAGTTTACATATATTATGTACTATTGGTGCTCATCAGTCACTTACCAGCAGTGAAATTCACAATCTTCCATCTCCTCACACTAGACTGATATGATAGCTGATCTCTGAAGGGTGTCATTGTTTGAATGCTAAGTTAATTCACTTACTAACTAGCAAGAGTTGGGAGAGAAAGGAGAATCTCCAGCCAAATTAAATCCCATAGCTGCTCCATTGAAATCAGGACAGATTAGCTTCTATTCATTGGTAATAAAGCGGCCCAGATCTTAAAGACTCAGTTAAAAAAAAGACTGTTGTAAAGGTCTCGTGTGGAGAAATGTTAATAGTTTTCTCTCTCGTCAAAACAGCATGGCTAATTCTTGATTAGAAGCATAGCAAGTGAATTCCAGCTGTGTTCTAGTTTAACTGATTATTTAATTAGTACGACAGGGGAACCACGTCATACTTTTTTATACATTCTGATAAGGATTAACAAAAACACCTTCCCAGATATGTTGGAAAAACTGAAAAACATGCAGTACATAGACCGGCCCTTAAAGACCTTAAGAAACTAAACGAATCTTCTGGGCAAACTTCATGCTTTTCAGTGAGATATTCTTAAAGTAATAATTAAATTATTATTCTACTCCGTGAAGCTGGCAGAAATTCAATTTGCAGTGTCTGTGGAGGACAGAGGCGTCTTTTTCAGAGGCATCTTAGATGTAGAGGAAGTAGGGAAAGAAGCCTGACACATCTACTTAATTCCAGCACACACCTCCTTTGAGTCTGCTCCCACTGGGCTAGGGACGAGCTCATTTCCACTTCCTCAGACAGAATGTCAGCGTGAAGCTTAATTACTGGTACAGTCCAACAGAACGGGGCTGGGGGGTGGATGGAGGAAAGAGAGGGCCGAGACAGAGTTAGTTTAGGGGAACGTCTGCTGATTGGTGGAAAATGATCATCTGTAGAAAGTATTTGATCGCTAGACCACAACCATGTAGAGTTTTCTTTTCTCACTCACTACTTCCCCTGTCGTAGTTTCTACGCTGAGATGTAGTGTCTTCCATACTCACGAGTCTCGAAAGAGTGTGTTTGATTTTCCTTTTGAAGAGCACATACAATTATATTTCCATATGATCATATCCTGTCTCCTGTGAATCTGTTTGTAACTAGTTGGTGTTGTGGAAAATCTTCCCTCCTTTTCTTTAAAGTAAAGCACTTTCAAAGTTTGGAAAAGTAAAATAGACTTTGTTACGGAAGCGATACAGCCGAGTGAGCCTCCGGAGACGACTGATTTTCCCAGACTCAGCTCTCTCTTTTTATACAGATGTGTGGTTACATAGCATGCATAGTCCTTCCCTCATATGTAAAATGATTAACGCCTCTTAACCTTCTTCCACTATTGTTTCAAAGCCTTTCAATTCTGGTTTGTCTACGCTCTTTTCCGTCCTCCTTTGGCACTTAGACTTTTGGGATATGAATCAATAGTGGCGAAACCATAGCAACGGTGCAAAAAATAAAACAGACATGCACACATAATGTTTAGTGCATGTTGAAACCATAGCAATAGTACAAACAGTAATATAGCCATGCATATGTTATAGCTAGTACCTGTCGTCACCATAGTAATACGACAAACACTATTATGGCTAGTGCGTGTCAAAGTGCACTCTACAGGGTCATATGATGATCTTTTATTGGGATTTGCTGACCGCTCTGACCGCTCTGACCGTTCTGACCTCTATTCTGTTGCTACTCTATGGCTTATTTAATAACCTTTATCGTTCTGCTGCCCTCTGTCGCTACTCTATACGTTTACTGAATAACCTATTGTGGTTTCTAATTTAAACAGTGGAAAATCTCCAAGCTTCTGTTGTACTTTTCCAATTCTGTTCTTTGGAACAGAGGTCTAAACATATTCAACATTGGCTGGCAGCAGTGTGAGAAGTTCGGTACGGTCCCCCCAACACCCTGCAAACGGAATGCGTCTTTTGAAAAGTCAACGAGTTTATCGTAACTTTCTTGATTTGCTGTAGGGTTTGTCCAATGGTCATTGCCTAATGACATGTTTAGTAAATCTTTTGACTCTCCTTGTAATGTCACTGGGCCAATTATGTGGCCTTTTGTACAGACTCATTATCCATTTTTCCCTTCATTTAACAACATGTGGCAAAGGTTTAATCAGGTCAACGCTTTGATTCAGCTCCTGCACATTTACCAGCCCCCTCTGGCCTCATTAGAACACTGTGAGCGGATGTTCCTATTATTTACTCTCTATAAATATCCTACTATTTATAAATAGATGTTTCCCTCTTGTTTTTCCTTCTAGCCACAACTGCAGATCGATTTTACAGAATTGACCGTGCTCAGGTGAGTGCTTGTCATTATACAGAGCATTCAGAAAAGTATTCAGACTTTTTCCACATTTTGTTACTTACTCTAAAATGGATTAAATAAATACTAAATCCTCATCAATCTACACATAATACCACATAATGACAAAGAAAAAACTGTTTTTTAGAAATGTTTGCAGAAGTATTACAAATAAAAGACAGAAATACCTTATTTACATAAGTATTCAGACCCGTTGTTATGAGACTCGAAATTGAGCTCAGGTGCATCCTGTTTCCATTGATCATCCTTGGAGTCCACCTGTGGTACATTCTATTGATTGGACATGATTTGGAAAGACACACACCTGTCTATATAAGGTCCCACAGTTGACAGTGCATGTCAGAGCAAAAACCAAGCCATGAGGTTGAAGGAATTGTCCATAGAGCTCCGAGACAGGATTGTGTCGAGGCACAGATCTGGGGAAGGGTACCAAAACATTTCTGCAGCATTGAAGGTCCCCAAGAACACAGTGGCCTCCATCATTCTTAAATGGAAGAAGTTTGGAATCACCAAGACTCTTCCTAGAGCTGGCTGTCGCGCCAAGCTGAGCAATCGGGGGAGAAGGGCCTTGGTCAGGGAGGTTACCAAGAACCTGATGGTTACTTTGACAGAGCTTCAGATTTCCTCTGTGGAGATGGGAGAACCTTCCAGAAGGTCAACCGGCAGGGACTGGAAGACTAGTCAGGATCAAGGGAAAGGTGAACAGAGCAAAGTACAGAGAGATCCTTGATGAAAACCTGCTCCAGAGCGCTCAGAACCTCAGACTGGGGCTAAGGTTCACCTTCCAACAGGACAACAACCCTAAGCACACATCCAAGACAAACGCAGGAGTGGCTTCGTGACAAGTCTCTAAATGTCCTGGAGTGGCCCAGTCAGAGCCCGGACTTGAACCCAATCGAATATCTCTGGAGAGACCTGAAAATAGCTGTGCAGCGATGCTCCCCATCCAACCTGACAGAGCTTGAGAGGATATGCAGAGAAGAATGGGAGAAACTCCCCAAATATAGGTGTACTAAGTTTGTAGCGTCATACCCAAGAAGACTTGAGGCTGTAATCGCTGCCAAAGGTGCTGCAACAAAATACAGAGTAAAGGATCTGAATACTTATCTATCTATCTATCTATCTATCTATCTATCTATCTATCTATCTATCTATCTATCTATCTATCTATCTATCTATCTATCTATCTATCTATCTATCTATCTATATATATATATATATATATTTTTTTTTTTTTGCTTTGTCATTATGGGGTATTGTGTGTAGATTGATGAGGAAAATAAATAAACAATCACTTTTAAAATAAGGCTGTAATGTAACAAAATGTGGAAAATGGGTCTGAATACTTTCCGAACATAATAATACATTCAGTGACCAAACTGTCATACTTGAGTAAAAGTAAAGATACCTTAATAGAAAATGACTCAAGTAAAAGTGAGTCACCCAGTAAAATACTACTTGAGTAAAAGTTTTAAAGTATTTTGTTTTAAATATACTTAAGTATTAAAAGTAAAATTCATTATATTAAGCAAACCAGACAACAATTTTATAGTTGTTTGTATTTACAGATAGCCAGGGTCACACTCCAACAGTCAGACATAATTTACATACAAAGCATGTGTGTTTAGTGAGTCACCAGATCAGAGGCAGTAGAGACGGCCAGGGATGTTCTTCAGATAAGTGCGTTTAATTGGACCATTTTCTTTTCCTGGAATGTTGTGAAGTAAAAGTAAAAGTTGTCAAAAATATCAATAGTAAAGTAAAGTACAGATACCCCAAAAAACTACTTAAGTAGTACTTTAAAGTATTTTTACTTAAGTACTTTACACCACTGATTACATTGATTATGCAGATTAATGGAACACCTATAACAAAATCAAAATAAACAAGTAAGATGTTCAATGGCCATTATGATCAGTAAATAAGTGATTATGGTTTCTCTCCGTAACAGGAACACCTAAACTATGTGACGGAGATATCCCAAGACGAGCTCTTCATCTTGGACCCTGAGCTGGTCATCACGGAGACGGTGAGCACCTCACCAGGGATGCCTGATCTGGTTGATTCTTCTGGTGAATTCCCGGAGGCATCTCGCAAGTTTGCCTTCCCATCCTCCTCCTCCTCTTCACCTCCCCCCTCACCGGGTCCCAGGTGAGAGAAGTAGCTGCTGCTCACAGCTTCTAATGGGGATTTCTGTTGGAGATAATTTTAGTTCTAACCACAGGACTGTCGTCATAATCACCCTAGGAAGGAGAAGGGCCATACTCACCTGAATTCACAGAGTGACTTTAGAAACGCTTCACCTCATAGCACATACAGTAACTGTGTCAACAGGGGGGGAAGGTCCAGGTTGAAATACCGTTACTGTAAGCCTTACTACAGCACATGCATCGACTTAACTTAACTTAAAATGCATGCCGCTCCACTACTCCATACTGTATGTTAATCTTTTTAGAAGAAGGATGTCTGTGTGCCAGGTGTGGATATTTCCGTAATTTTCCACAATAAATCATTTTGTGAATGACACAAGTAATGCACACAGAAAGAGTCAACCAAGTTGTTCAAGTATTACCCTTGAGCACAACATTAGATCACATTAAAGTATTATTCAATTGAACATGAGAAGGAATAAGCGGCCGTGATAAGCTGCCTTTTCATATCTGCTGTGCATTCATCAATATTTCATAGAATCATTTTCAACGTACGTTAGAAGCTGTCATTCATATAAAACCTTTAACCTCTCCCTGTCAGTCTAGCTTGTCAAAATGTATTGCTCTTTATGTCATTCCTATTGTATAGCGGAGGATTTTCAGTGGAGTTCTACATTAGTGGAAGTCTCTCGTCTCAACACTTTAGCTCAGGCCCCTGTCACCCATCCATTTAGGGATTTAAGGAGAGTTTGATGAAGAAGAGGTGTGGCAACAGGTTCATGGAGTTCGAACATGGCAGAGGCAGATCCTAACCCGACCCACACGTTCCCCCTCCAAAGTAAACATGGTGGAACTATCTCTGAGGGTGTGTGGGACTGTAGCCTCTCTCTCTCGCTCTCTCTCTCTCTGTCTCTCTCTCTCTGTGGTCTATTGGCACGTCTTCTACAGACTATCTTTTGATGCTTTCAAAGCAGAGGCCACATTCTTTTTTGCCATGTTCTCTCATGCTGTTGGCCGGGCTTGAAATAGAATTCCTAATAAAAGGCCATTTTGGATCCCTGTAGTCTAGAAAGAGAGGCTGTGGTTGATGTGTTTGGATGTGTGTGTGTGTGTGTGTGTGTGTGGGGGGGGGGGGGGCGTAGTTTTGGGGGTCTTTTTCAGGTCCTTCAGTAGTAGGTAAAATACTTGAAACAAGAACACCTGGACAGTGATGTTTGGAAGTAGCACTGTGTTGGCGGCAATTTGTCATAGATGAATGCCACCTTAGTCTCTTGGCAATGTATCAAATCATCAAAGGAAATGTAAGATAAAACGATGCACCTCCCAACTCTTACAGTATTTGCATACTAGCATAAACATCCTTTTTTTCAGAACCAATACGTTGGCTTAACTGATCTTGGATCATTTCTTAACTATTCTAGCTCTGAAGAGCCCCAGCTTCTTTATCCTCCTTTTCATGATCACAGATCAGTTTAAATGTTATCCTGTCCTCACCCCTGAGTTGTTCCTGTTCTCTCTCCTTCCTCCCATCTGCCCTTCCTCCTGTCCTCCATCCACTCCCCTTCCTCTCTGTACCCTTTCCTCTTACCGTCAGTCCCACCAGCCCACACTCGGACAGCGGGGCTATGGCCGTCAGACACAAGAAATCCCACTTCTTCTCCTCTCACTCCGGCTTCCTCTTTCCTGTCAGGGAGAGGTATCAATCTGTCATTCCTTCCTGTTCACCTCTCCTTTCCTCCTCTTCTCTCAGTCTCCTGCAAAGTTCTTAACGTATCTTGTCCTACCAAGATTGTCTTACTCAGCCCATGGATGTCTCCCTCTATAACCATACAAGATTCCTTTTGAGTTTTACTTGGATGTAGAAGGGGTTTCTGTGTTCTTGACTGAAGCCCAAGATCTTTGTGGGCGGTACACATTCAAGCTCATGGAATATAAGGTTTACACCGGCAGAATTCAGTTTAAAAACAAAGTGTGTACTGTGTTGCTTTATTTTCCTCAAAATATAACATTTGGATCATTTGAAAATGGATGCTTCTGCGGCCATGTGTGTGTTTGCCAGGGCAATTGGTTTTTATTTAAAATGCAAAGTTGATTGTGTGGGTTGGAATAGGTGGAGGAGGAGGAATGTGGGAGGTGATGAGCAAAAAGCCAGCGTTCCCTGCGGAATGAGAATGAATACGGTACAATCTAACTGCCACCTTCCTTAGAATCAAGATTCTATTTCATTTATGAAATGGAGAAAATCAGACATCAATAGAACATTACAACAGAGATTGGGGGTGAGGGGTACAATGTCTCCATAAACATGTTTGTTTGTTTGTTGTCTCTTTTCAATAATGTTTGTATCTTCATGGAGTGGGTTGGGCTCCAAACGATACATGGGGAAGTGGCCGGCTGAGCATGGGGTTAGCCTAGGTTAGGTTTAAGGTTTGGAGGATCGATGAGGTCTATGTCTATGTCTGGGTCGGATGTATAGTAAGAGCAATTAGATCTCTAAACACACATTCACAAGTCATGATGCTCTCAAATGATATTGTTGTTTCCTGTGTTCAATGCTCTTCCTCTGTCACAATGAATAGCTGTGATTTCTGTAAGCTTTTTTCAGTACTTCTACAGTCCTGGAAATACAAACTAGTCCTGCTGTGGATCTTTCTTCATAAGTTAAAAGTGTCAGCTTTAGATCTTTGGAAAACAGTCTTGCTAATTTGATGTCAGGCTTTAATCATCTTTGTTTTCTCATATTATCAATATTTCATAAATCACCAATCCGATTGAACAGACAATGTGTATGCAGCTGTGCACATCTCAATTAGAACAGTGCAGATGGTTCACTCCTGAGAATCTCAAAATGTTCTTGGCTCCGCACTTCCCTGGTTCAAGTCCTGCCCATCAACTTTTCCCCTGCAAAAGCATCACTATTTTAGTGAGTTTCTGACTTTCCCAAATTGATCTGAACAGCATTCCTACTCCTACATTCCAAAAGATTTGACCCGTCAACACATTTTAACAGCTTTTGCATGTTCTTTTTAGCAGTATGCTCTTTGTTCCCTTTGCCTCTGGTCCTGGTTGGAAGTCAGACAGACTAATGTGATGAATGTGGGAGAGATGGAGCAGGTTGGTGGTAGACTGACAGACCCAGCACCACGGCATGTTTCGGATCATAACAAGGGGATTAAATAATGATCCACGCAGCACTTCTGCTCTTCTGTTGCAACTCTTCAGTTAGAAATGGAATATGAAAATGCATGAAATCAACCTAGAATGTTATAATGAGTTATTATTGGTTGTATTGGCAATTTAACACAATTGTATCATTTTAACAGCCTATGTTGACCTTATTGGGGAAAATAAGCTTCAAAGCAAGTACTGTAGGTGCTGGATGACAGAAACTTTTATATTGCATATTAGTATCTTCATTAACTACCATTTTTTACCATTAGGATTTCTTCTATATCAAACCATGTTTTCCCCATTCTTTAGACCCCATCATTCTATATTTGTCTCATATACACAAAATCTCTCTCTTGCTTATTCACTCTGCTCCCAATGGTGTAAATGTTCTGTTTTTCATCTTCCAAATGGGTTCATCTGTACAGTGTGCACTTTTTGTACTTGCACTACTTTATTGTTATATATATACAGTGCCCACCTCTAATGTACACTACTTTATTGTTATATATATACAGTGCCCACCTCTAATGTACACTACTTTATTGTTATATATATACAGTGCCCACCTCTAATGTACACTACTTTATTGTTATATATATACAGTGCCCACCTCTAATGTACACTACTTTATTGTTATATATATACAGTGCCCACCTCTAATGTACACTACTTTATTGTTATATATATACAGTGCCCACCTCTAATGTACACTACTTTATTGTTATAACGAGAAAAGGCTTAAATGTTTACCACACTTCAGACCCAGTTGGAACAGATACAGTACTCTCACTACTCTGTCTTTCCATAATGTGTACAATGTGTGACGCCTTCTAGACCATCTGGAACCTCACCCTTTCTCATACATACTGTATCTCTCTCTCTCTCTCTCTCTCTTTTCTTTCTATTTCTCTCTCTCTCTCTTTTCTTTCTATTTCTCTCTCTTTTCTTTCTATTTCTCTCTCTCTCTCTTTTCTGTCTATTTCTCTCTCTCTCTCTCCCTCTTTTCTGTCTATTTCTCTCTCTCTCCTTCTCTCTCACAGGATCATGGAGGTCCAGAAGACCACTCAGAGGAAGCTAATATCCAGTGACAGCTCGGTGGTGGAGACACTGGCACACAGCGACTCCCTCAGGTCCACTAAGCCTGCCCTCACCAGGTGAGAAGAGAGACTAAAACCCCGCCAGAGGCAGCCGCCAATCTCCCAAATCACATATTACAGCTTTGATTTTATTCTTGTAAAACACTTCTATCTTTGAAGCTACTTCATAGAAATCCAAACAATGCAGCTAGCCATACTATCCTCACACTATTCCATTGTAAGATGGATTTAAACACAGTGTTTCACTTACACTGTGTGTAGGTCCAGCAGTGCCAGACTGTTTTAAGGCATGGCCGTGTCCCTGGCAGGGTGTGATATGCTAAGGAGTAGAATGGGGCTGGGGGAGATTTAGCCAACCCTCATTATCGGACAGAACTGGTGTAGCCTCCATCCCCTTTCCTGTCACGCTCGCCTGGACTGAATAGGAAGGGGTCTGACATTAGAAAAGGGTCTTGCCTGTGACACTGTTAGAGTATGGTTCCATGTAGGTGCACTAATCTACCAGGAATTGTTCCATGAAATAGTCTGCAGTGTCACTGGGTCTTTAAAGCACCATACCATTCCACTTTTGGCGAGGAAATGCATTCTACACAGTGTAGTTGTACGTATTTGTCATGGTCCATCATTTCAGAAAAGTGTTATGGTTCACCTCCTTGAAATGACAAGCAGTGAAATGCTGGGGTTTTTTCATGAGCAAACACATCAGAACAACATGTTTTAGTTAATGTCATACATTCTTATTAAGTGTTTATGAACTTGTTCCAGCCGTGATTGGGAGTCCCATAGGGGCGGCGCACAATTGGCCCAGCGTCGTCCAGGTTTGGCCGGGGTAAGCCGTCATTGTAAAATAGGAATTTGTTCTTAACTGACTTCTAGTAAAATAAAGGTTACATTTAAAAAAACAAAACAAAAAAAACAGTTGAAGTTGGAAGTTTACATACACCTTAGCCAAATACATTTAAACTCAGTTTTTCACAATTCCTAGTAAAAATTCCCTGTTTTAGGTCAGTTAGGATCACCACTTTATTTTAAGAATGTGAAATGTCAGAATAATAGTAGAGAGAATGATTTATTTCAGCTTTTATTTATTTCAGTGTGTCAGAAGTTTAGTTGACTTCACTATAATTGAAATATCATGTTAGCTTTGAGGCTGAGAAAATTGGATATCATCATTTGATTATACTGCACACTGAAAGAGGAACATATTTGATCAGGTTATGTAACATATATCCTCCTGTTCAGAGACTGACATGATGTAGGAAATGCCTTTGCATTTATATAATTTGTACAGTTGAAGTCGGAAGTTTACATACACCTTAGCCAAATACATTTAAACTCAGTTTTTCACAATTCCTGACATTTAATCCTAGTAAAAATTCCCTGTTTTAGGTCAGTTAGGATCACCACTTTATTTTAAGAATGTGAAATGTCAGAATAATAGTAGAGAGAATGATTTATTTAAGCTTTTATTTCTTTCATCACATTCCCAGTGTGTCAGAAGTTTACATACACTCAATTAGTATTTGGTAGCATTGCCTTTAAATTGTTTAACTTTGGTCAAACATTTCAGGTAGCCTTTCACAAGCGTCCCACAATATGTTGGGTGAATTTTGGCCCATTCCTCCTGACAGAACTGGTGTAACTGAGTCAGGTTTGTAGGCTTCCTTGCTCGCACACGCTTTTTCGGTTCTGCCCACAAATGTTCTATAGGATTGAGATCAGGGCTTTGTGATGGCCACTCCAATACCTTGACTTTGTTGTACTTAAACCATTTTGACACGACTTTGGAAGTATGCTTGGGGTCAATGTCCATTTGGAAGACCCATTTGCGACCAAGCTTGAACTTCCTGGCGGATGTCTTTAGATGTTGCTTCAATATATCCACATAATTTTCCTTCCTCATGATGCCATCTATTTTGTGAAGTGCATCAGCCCCTCCTGCAGCAAAGCACCCCCACAACATGATGCTGCCACCCCCGTGCTTCACGGTTGGGATGGTGTTCTTCGGCTTGCAAAGCCTCCCCCTTTTTCCTCCAAAAATAACGATGGTCATTATGGCCAAACAGTTCTATTTTTGTTTCATCAGACCAGAGGACATTTCTCAGAAAAGTACGATCTTTGTCCCCTTGTGCAGTTGCAAACCGTAGTCTGTCTTTTTTATGGCGGTTTTGGAGCAGTGGCTTCTTCCTTGCTGAGCGGCCTTTCAGGCTATGTCGACTCGTTTTACTGTGGATATAGATACTTTTGTACCTGTTTCCTCCAGCATCTTCACAAGGTCACTTTGCTGTTGTACATCAAAGTACTTTAATCTCTAGGAGACAGAACGCGTCTCCTTCCTGAGCGGTATGACAGCTGCATGGTCCCATGGTTTTTATACTTGCATACTATTGTTTGTACAGATGAACGTGGTACCTTCAGGCATTTGGAAATTGCTCCCAACTATGAACCAGACTTGTGGAGGTCTACAATCTTTTTTCTGAGGTCTTGGCTGATTTCTTTTGATTTCCCCATGATGTCGAGCAAAGAGGCACCGAGTTTGAAGGTAGGCCTTGAAATACATCCACAGGTACACCTCCAATTGACTCAAATGATGTCAATTAGCCTACCAGAAGCTTCTAAAGCCATGACATAATTTTCTGGAATTGTCCAAGCTGTTTAAAGGCACAGTGAACTTAGTGTATGTAAACTTCTGACCCACTGGAATTGTGATATAGTGAATTATATGTCCTAACCGACTTGCCAAAACTATAGTTTGTTAACATGAAATCTATGGAGTGTTTGAAAAATTAGTTTTAATGACTTCAACCTAAGTGTATGTAAACTTCCGACTTCAACTTATATTTTTGAGCCAGAGAGAAGGAGGGGAAAATGTCACAGTGTATAACAGCATCCGCCACAGACTCGCCCTTCCAAATTGAATCTGCCTTAAAATATAAAGACGTTTGGCTGCTCCACACCAATGACAGGAACCGTGAGGCTCCATGGTCACTCACCACCACATACAATACAGGCACTGGAGCCCATTTTTCCATGGCACAATGAAGGTAAAATTGGCTAGCAGTGCTCCATTGCCGTATCTATAGCTCTCTAATGGTCTTTGTGCCGGAGTGGGCTGTGAAAATTGAATATTGTTACAAGGGGGGAAGCACTTACATTCCTTTGAGTGAAAGTGCACTTACTGTAAGTTTTGCTGTCGTAATATTTTCATGACCTTAAAACTCCACCATACTATCTCAATGCCAATAAGACATTCTTGAAATTAGATTTTGTTTGTAGAGGCTTTCCAGTTGTTTCTGTTTTCATTGTTTGTCCTGCATGTTTACAGATTCATGATTTATCAGTTCTGTGCTCATCTGTTTATTTTTTTTTGGTCCATCCATTTTTTTGCTGTTGTCTTGAAGGGCAGGATGTATCCATCGGTCTAACACTACCGCAGCTTATTTCAACCCAACCTCGAGGTGAGATCAAAGACCCCTTTCACCACTTTCACTTTCTTTCTCGTCACCAAGTCACTTTCTCAATTCTTCCCTTTGCACTCTCTGTCAAACAAGTTTCTGCTCACTAGTTCCTTGGTCTGGAGTCTACACAATATCGCAGACCTCAACGCAATGTGCCAGACATGTCATCTGGTACAATAGCGTCCCAGTTAAGAGAGAGAATCACATCTTTGATGCTGAATTTCTAACGTTTTATTTTTATGTTGTGTCATGGTAACATTGTCCTTACAGTAGTATCATCTTCACGTCCCAGCTTGGCAGGACGGTAGTGAAAATGTGGGGATGACATTCAGCTGCTGATCATATGTTACAAACAGGCCCATGTGCTCCCTCTCACTGTCACTGTTCTCCGTCCCCTCTTTACATACAAATAGCTCCGTTTGGACAGCTGCGAGAAAGAGACAGAGACTGCCTTACTCACAGAGAGGCACAACCTCACATTTGGTTTTACCATGAATTGTTTGTCATTGTTTTGCCTCGTTTGTCAGCAACGCTAATTTACTGTTGGTTGAGTCTCATCTGGAGGCAGATTTGCGTGACGGATCCTCTCCATGTCCACTGAGGTGACTAATGAGAAGTTACATCTTCTGAACGCTGTCATGTGAGCAGCACCGCAAAGCCACTCCAAACAGGAATTTAAGTTTTGCTTGTCACTTCTGTGATCTGCCAAAAGGACTGATTCATGTATTTTGTAGCTTTTCTTTGACAGAATTTTCCATGTATTATGCTTCCCTGTCGTTTAATTATAATTAATTCATTTGAGATTTATAGCTTCTTTTTGTTAGTTTTTTCTTGGCTTTGTTTTTATATTGAATGGGTAATTAGTCAGTAATCAGCTAGTCTTTAAAAGAGAGGGTGTTTGAGCCTTTTATACAAAGCAAATCACTGTCAGCTTTTCCTCTGATGTGCACATGTAACGTCCACTGAGGTGGCGTTGTCACGGTTATGTTCTTTATTCATTGTATTCTGAAATGATAATGCTCAACTGTTATTTGTAGAGTGTTTTAGCTGCGCGGACAGTAGAAGGTAATGAGGTAAAAGAAGATGTAGTCGTGTTGATTTGGACAGCAGCTCCATGTAGATGGGATCAGACTCTAAAATGTCATCTTCTCAGGGAATTGCAGTCAATACATGTATACAGTATGATGGAAACCTTGTATTTTACCATTCAATAAATACTGTTGGGAGCACTGCTATACCAGAGCACACAGTCCAGCATGCGTCAAACATCCTGAAAGCTTTCAAAATGAACGATGGTAAGAAAAGATGGCACCCCATACCATTGTTTACTCAATGTTTTGCGTTTCGAAAGATCTCTGTGCTGAACCAAACCGCCAAGTTCTCTAATTGCCTATTATACCTTATTCTGAGACAGTCTTGTCTCTCTTATACAGGAATGTACAGACTGTTTGCATTAACGATCTCCAAGGTGACAAATTGCTACCAGCTTTGGCTTCTAAGCATCCAGGAGGCTTGCTTTTCACTTTCTAATAAAAAAACATTATCCCCATTTATAGCCACAATTTGGAGTCTGTTTTCCTGCCCTGCCAGTTGGCTTGGAACAGAATATAATTCATTGAAATGACCATTCAACAGCAGTAAATGTTGCAGCTTGTGTCTTTTAAGGTCAATCCTGTTGGTTTGGCTTTAGCTCAATTGATTAACGTTGTCTTAAGTCACGCAGGCAACCCTGATTCTATGACGCAGATCTGCTGGGGTAGTTGTGGAAAGGAGGAGGAGGAGGAGAAAAGGGGGGATGAGATCACATAATGACTAACCTTGCCTGAGACCTGAAGACTCATGTTTATTCCCAGAGCTAATGCCTAGGCATTAGTTCTACTGTGGAAAAGCACACATAAATGCTTCTGAAGTCTTTTTCCCTGTGATTGGAGAATAACTGTCAGGTTGGTGGAAATGTATGTGTCTGGAATGTATAGTCTGTGCTCCTCTATAATTATGAGGTGAGACAGATATTCCAGTAAACTGTGTGTAATCTGCCCTGGATCTCCCTCACACTGACAATCCATTAGCGACAGAGGCTAGGCCAGTGGTTTGGGCGTGATGTTTCCCAACACATCTTAGCTGCGTATTTTGTTCCCACTTTCAAAGGAAATTGCTGCCAGGATCCCAGGGCTTGAGCATATGCTCTGCCTGCTACTGATTGTGCTGACTTTTTGTTAACTTTAGTCTGCGTCTCTTGTTTCCAGACCAAACCTCCCAGTGTTCAGTTTTTTCACAGGCGCTGTAAAGGAACTGATAATGCAGTTTGATGTAATGTAAGACTGGAATACTCATTACATTTTTATGAAGTGTGGGTGAAACAGTATGGCTTTAGTAAATCAAAGCACGCTGTCCATCTTAAGATATACCTTTCATACATGTTTCTGTTTCTGCAACTGTATCACACTCAATACGTGGCCTACAGTACATATAAATAACACTCGACTGGCACTCTCTCTTTCATCAAATGTGCCACAGAGCTATTTCCTTCATGTTAAGCTAATGATCCCCTGAGCTTATGAACACTGGACCAATAGCTACTACGTTTGCTTGCTGGTGTCCGCCTCCTCCTCAGTCAAACAGCCCAATGACTAGTGATGGGGGAAAATCCCCAGCCCTACCAATGACGTGTGCTGGTAACAGCTGACAGGAAGCCGCCTTTTGTCAAGAGTTTTTAATAAGGAACTCTGACAAGACGCTCAACGTCTTTGATCAAAGATTTATCTAGGGAGTGAGACTGTAGTGAGGAGGGGATGGAGACAGACTGGGTAATTGTGGGAGAATCCTGGGCTGATGAGAGAGACTGTGAGCTCTGTGTGGCTAATTACTTCTAACAGGGGAAAGCAGGCCCATTAGTATCCCACAGACATATAGGACTCCTAGACTTTGGGGGAAACCTTGTTACAGGGATAATCACAATGTGTTGCTTTGCACACCAAGCTTCTGCTCTGTTGCGTCTAAAAGTATACTTTTTTTTTCAAGTCCAGGTGATTGTACTAATCTGTTCCAACAGATTAGACCAGGGCTCTCCAACCCTGTTCCTGGAGAGCTACTGTCCTGTAGGTTTGCACTCCAACCTAGAGCACCTGATTCTAATAATTAGCTGTTTGATCAACTGAACCAGGTGAGTTACAACTGGGGTTGGTGTGAAAACCTACAGGAGGGTATCTCTCCAGGAACAGGATTGGAGAGCCCTGGATTAGACCCTCCTCAAGTTTTCAGACAGTTTCTAAAGGAGTATACTCTGTCTGATAAAGATTTTATTTCTAATTCACTACCATTTCCCCCAAACCAAACAAGTACAATTACAGCAGCATTCCACCTGAAAATCAAGATGGGTTTGTTTTGTAAGATTCTAGTATCATGCTTATCCACCCAAATCGCGTAACCTTTTAATATCAATATGGCTGATAGACGACCACTCAGAACAAGTGGTACAACATCCTCATGACCATTATAGTATCTATTTTTTTTATTCTCAATTAATACAATGGTCTCTGGCCCTCTAATGTTCTTTATATATTCACACCTTTCATGGACATTATTGTCTACCCTTTCTGCTCTGTGCTAATAACAAAAATGAAGAATCAGTCTTTAGTCCTGCCTGAGAGAGATAGGGTTGACCATGAAGTCTGTTGGATAATCTGTCTGGTCAGTACAGGGCCTTCTCCTCAGACAGTCAGTCTCAGCTTGATGCGCTTGATGTTACAGTCTTGTGTCAGTTTTCTGGATTAGTGTGTGGGGGATTTGGCTTCAGGCAAACAGACAGCCCAGCCAGGCTCAGACAGTAACAGAACCTGGAGTGGAGCTGCCTCTCTGTCCACTCACACTGCCCTACTGACACAGCTCCGTGTGTGTGTGTGTTTGGCTGAAACAGAATGGAGGAGAGGGAGGGGAAGCTCTTTTGGAGGAGAGAGAGGGAGGGGAAGCTCTTTTGGCTACAAACACAATGTATTAGAAGCTTTTACCTTGGGCTAGTTGGCAGGCAAGGGACGCCTGGGGAAACAGAGCACATCAAGGGGCTGTCTAATTTACCACACCACCTCTCCTCTGAACCGGGGGGGGGGGTGGGGGGACATTTCATTTTGTTTTGGGAATTTGGTACGATTATTTTTTTTTTTTTCCTGTCATGGATGTTTGTTATGAAAAGCCAAGGGGTGCAGAGAGGTGGGCTTTGTTTTGTCCACAGAGAAGTGAACTGTTTGTTTTAAATTCCTTTAATCGTGTCCTGCTCTCTATCTCCCCCAGGTCGGAGAAGAATACACTGTGCAATACAGACAAAGGTAAAACAAACACACTTTGAATTGTTATACTAGGTGATTATAAATTGACGCAGTTAACTTGGCAGCAAGTGGATAAATCAGTGACTGCAACTGTTTTGACCTAGTGCTTGATGGTTTAAGGTTTTAGAAACTGAAATCCACAGCCAGAATTAAGTTTCCCTATGAGTAATGTCGATGTCGAAAGTCAAGGGGTGTCCAAAAACGTCTTAGCCCTTGTGGCCCTGCTTAAACAAGCCCCTGCATGTTCACCTGCCATCATGCAAAGGGCTTTAACCCAAAATAAATCTTGCCACATAAGATATGCATTTTCACGGCATTTGAACTAGAGTGCTGCAGAAAAGGGTTATTAAAACTCACCCCAAAAAAACGTTAGCATTCAAGTCAGAATATATTCTCAAGACTATGTTTCCAGTAGCAACCCCTTTATAATTCTGGTTGTTTAGGTCTCACAGCAGGATTTTAGAGCGTATCTTCAGACGCAGACGTAGTGGTAGCAACCGTCTGACTTGCAGATCTGGCTAACTGAGACTTGTGAGAATGCTGTGGGGACTTTTGAGTTTACTGTTTTCCTGCCTCGACGGAAACCATGTAGATGGGTGGATTAGGGTTTAATAATCTACAAAGAGCCTTTTGGCACTTTGAACAATGATTTGCCATGTTGAGACTGAACCAAAGAACTCAACAGGCGATGATGTGATTATCTGTGTTAATTTAAAAAACGTTTCATGATCCAGTGTTTAAACACTGGGTTTCTACTGAAGGCAGCAACAGGCATCTTGCTCTTGTTACTGTCCATGCTCATCAATTCAGTTTGAGGTTCCTTTCCCAAGACTGTCGGTCATACATAAGATACTCTATGTGGTACATTCAAATGCTAAAACCATATAACGAGCTATTAACACTGGCATTCTGCTCAGATCTTTCCCCAAAGGACACTGTCATGTCATGCATTTTATTATGTCCTGCTATTGTTATGACTACTGAATCTACAGCCTCATACAGTATCTCTACCTTCTTGCTCTACTAACACACGTTTCTCATTACTTACAGTATCACCAGAAGTGTTGATTGAATGTGTGAAGAGCAAGGACCATCTCAAGGTGAGTGGGAACCACAGTGGCCAATGGATAGGCACACTGCATATAGGCCTACATACTAATTGATCACTTCTGTCGTGACTTTAACCCAGGGTAACCATTTCTCTGGTTGTTTCTGACAAGTGGCAGTGAATAAAGTCCATCCCCCATTCTTCTAGACATGCAGTCACTTTCCCCACGCCACCAGTCATAACCATGTGCCCTCTTCACCCAGCTGAAGGAGCTGCACAAACTGGGAGCCGACTTGTCAGTGCAGGACCACTCAGGATGCACCCTGCTCCACTATGCTGTGGACACTGGTAGCAAGGACACTGTCAAATACATCCTGGACAATGGTAGGGACAATGCGATACATATTTGTGTCTGTATGTAGGACTGAATCATTCTGTGACATTATCCCATTGAGTCTATGACCCTCAAATATCAGCTATATATCAGAGGTTAACCCAGCACAGTAGGCTCTATGTTTTATAATATTAGAATTATGTCTCAGGTGTGGAACGTCATATATTTGAGTTTCAGGAAAAATTTTTTAGAAACATTTTTGTTATTTATGGAGTCTTTTTCTTTTGCTCCACAATGAGTGATACATTACAATATTTAAAAAATGATATGTTTTCTGTCAGAAAGTCCTCCTACACCAGCTTTTTACTACTAAACTCTATACTACTCTATAAAAGTAGTACCTTGGAGCATTGTAATTGGTTTAGGGACATGCTTTGAAATGTCTCTTCCCCTCCCCAAAAAACAGCACCCACAGATATCCTGGATGTAACCGAGAAAGAAAAGTAAGTTCAAGACATGGATTTTGAAATGCTGATTTTACACATTCTGTGTGATGTAAGAAAGTAACATTCATTGGAGCTACTCTCTCTCTCTTTCTCTTCGTCTCAGTGGGGAGACAGTATTGCACAAAGCAGCTTCACTGTGTCAGAGGACAATCTGTCACTACCTGGTAGAGGCAGGGGCATCCCTCATGAAGACAGACTTACAGGTGAGATCAACGCTCCCTATTCCCCCATCGCTTGACTCTTTATTTAGAAAAAAGAAAACAAGTTGATTCACACAGTGCATTCGGAAAGTATTCAGACCCCTTGACTTTTTCCCAAAAATGTTTAAATTACAGCCTTATTCTAAAATGGATTAACAAAAAAAATGTATCATCAATCTACACACACTAGCCCATAATGACAAATCACATTTTTGAAAATGTATAAAAAATATAAATACCTTATTTACATAAGTATTCAGACGCTTTGCTATGAGACTCGAAATTGATCTCAGGTGCATCCTGTTTCCATTGATCATCCTTGAAATCTTTCTCACAACTTGATTGGAGTCTGCCTGTGGTAACTTAAATTGATTGGACATGATTTGGAAAGGCACACACCTGTCTATATGAGGTCCCACAGTTCGTCAGAGCAAAAACCAAGCCATTACTTAAAAGGAATTTTCCATAGAGCTCCGAGACAGGATTGTTTCAAGGCACAGATCTGGGGAAGGGTACCAAAAAATGTCTGCAGCATTGAAGATCTCCAAGAACACAGTGGCCTCCATCATTCTTAAATGGAAGAAGTTTGAAACTTCCAAGAATCTTCCTAGAGCTGGCCGCCCAGCCAAACTGAGCAATCGGGGGAGAAGGGCCTTTGTCAGGGAGGTGACCAAGAACCCGATAGTCACTCTGACAGAGCTCCAGAATTCCTCTGTGGAGATGGGAGAACCTTCCAGAAGGACAACCATCTCTGCAACACTCCATCAATCAGTAAAAGGCACGACAGCCCGCTTGGGCTTTGCCAAAAGGTAGCTAAAGGACTCTCAGACCATGAGAAACAAGATTTTCTGGTCTGATGAAACCAAGATTGAACTCTTTGGCCTGAATGCCAAGCGTCACGTCTGGAGGAAACCTGGCACCATCCCTACGGTGAAGCATGGTGGTGACAGCATCATGCTGTGAGAATGTTTTTCAGCAGCAGGGACTGGGAGACTATTCATGATCGAGGGAAAGATTAACGGAGCAAAGTACAGAGAGATCCTTAATGAAAACCTACTCCAGAACGCTCAGGTTCACCTTCCAACAGGACAACGACATTAAGCACACAGCCAAGGCAACGCAGAGTGGCTTCGGGACAAGTCTCTGAATGTCCTTGAGTGGCCCAGCCAGAACCCGGACTTGAACCCAATCGAACATCTCTGGAGAGACGCTCCCCATCCAACCTGACAGAACTTGAGAGGATCTGCAGAGAAGAATGGGAGAAACTCCCCAAATGCAGGTGTGCCAAGCTTGTAGCGTCATACCCAAGAAGACTAGAGGCTGTAATCGCTGCCAAAGGGGCTTTAACAAAGGACTGAGTAAAGGGTCTGAATACTTATGTAAATGTGATATTTCAGTTTTGTCTTTTTAATACATTTGCAGAAAACCTCCAAGTGGCTCCACCATAAATTGTCTTAGGTGTTTACTTAAGACAGCCAATTGGATACATTTGTTTAAGCTTCCACCGACCCAGTGTATGGGAGGCAGTTGGAACATAAGGCTTTAATTGTTTTACTACAGTATTTCACAAGATCCTCCTCCTGAAGACCCCACAGCTGTTTTTTATCGCAGCTTTCTGTCCTGTCTTGATTTTCATGTCAAAGCTTGAAGAATTTTTCCCGTACAAAATCTCACTGCCACATGGTGTGTCTGCAATGTAGTCTCTCTCGTAAGCAACTGGCAGAATGCTTGAGGTGTCACTGGGGAGGAGTGTAGTCCTCGCCTGTCAGTTGTTCTATCGCTTTCAAAGACCTCTGGTGCAGCAGCTCTTCTTTACTCTAAATGAAACAATCCATGACACTCAGCAACCTCCCTCTGTCCTGTACCCCCCCTCCCTCTCTCTCTCCCTCTGTCCTGTACCCCCCCCTCCCTCTCTCTCTCCCTCTCTCTCTCCCTCTGTCCTGTACCCCCCCTCCCTCTCTCTCTCCCTCTCTCTCTCCCTCTGTCCTGTACCCCCCCTCCCTCTCTCTCTCCCTCTGTCCTGTACCCCCCCCTCCCTCTCTCTCTCCCTCTCTCTCTCCCTCTGTCCTGTACCCCGCCCCTCCCTCTCTCTCTCCCTCTCTCTCTCCCTCTGTCCTGTACCCCCCCCTCCCTCTCTCTCTCCCTCTCTCTCTCCCTCTGTCCTGTACCCCGCCCCTCCCTCTCTCTCTCCCTCTGTCCTGTACCCCCCCTCCCTCCCTCTCTCTCTTCCTCTATCCTATACCCCCCCTCCCTCCCTCTCTCTGTCCTGTACCCCCCCCTCCCTCTCTCTCTCCCTCTATCCTGTACCCCCCCTCCCTCCCTCTCTCTCTGTCCTGTACCCCCCTTCCTCCCTCTCTCTCTCCCTCTCTCTCTCCCTCTATCCTGTACCCCCCCTCCCTCCCTCTCTCCCTCTGTCCTGTACCCCCCCTCCCTCCCTCTCTCTCTCTCTCCCTCTATCCTGTACCCCCCCTCCCTCCCTCTCTCTCTCTCCCTCTATCCTGTACCCCCCCTCCCTCTCTCTCTCCCTCTATCCTGTACCCCCCCTCCCTCCCTCTCTCTCTCTCCCTCCCTCTCTCTCTCCCTCCCTCTATCCTGTACCCCCCCCCCCCCCCCTCCCTCCCTCTCTCTCTCCTTCTCTCTCTCCCTCTGTCCTCAGTGAGCTAGCAGTGAGTACAGGCAATGATGAAAAATGTAATCTTGCAGGATTTGGGTCTGATTCGTACCCTGTGGGCTCGGGATGCAGTTCAGCCTGGCTTTCTTCTCTTCATCCTCTCAGCCTTTCTGCCTGTCTGGCTTTCTCACTCACAATACATTTACTCTTGGCCTTGAGATATCAGCATTTCTTAACAATGACTTTTCCCTCTCGCCATGTTCTTCTCTCTCTCTCTCTTTTTCTCTCGAGCTTTTTTGGTCTCTGCACTTAAAAACACTAACAATTAGAAAGAATTGGGTTTTGCGAAGCTATTTCTTAAACCATCTAGTAGCTCTTGGATGAATATTAACTTTTATTGAGTCTAAAATCAATCAAATCATTCTAGATTTGCTTTTCCACACAGACAAACAAACAATCTAAACCATGATAAAATTTGAATGCGAATGATTCTTACATCTCCAAAATACTTGCCGACTGTACTTTGCCGACTGATCTTTGACCCTGCGGCTTAATGTTTAGACCTCAGGAGAAATGAAGGTTTCAGTCTTAATTTACCTCTGTTGTGCTGCAGGGTGACACACCGAAGCATCGTGCAGACAAGGCCAAGGATGAAGAGCTGGCAGCCTACCTGGAGAACCGGCAGCACTACCAGATGATCCAGAGAGAGGACCAGGAGACAGCCGTGTGACTGCCCTCTGCTCCCTGCTCCCAGCACCACTTCCCTGTCACCTAACCCCGTGCCAAACCTACTTTAGCTAAAAGAGGAAACTCACCAGAGAAGATGGTTCAAAGGTAGCCATTGCTACCAGGTGAGAGACTCTTTAAGGTCCACCATGTGAGATGCTTGTGACCAGTGGACTTGATTATTGCGCTGCCAAAAAAAAAGCTATGTTTTGTGTCGGAACGCTTGGAAGAGATGGCTCTTCTGTTTTATTTTTTTTCCCCAGGTTGTATCCACCTAGACTGAATGTTGAATGATTACATAGAGAATTTTGCTACAAAGTTTTAGGACAGGAGCTTGGGTAATTGAATGTCAAGGTAATTGTATTATTATGCGCTCCGATGGAGCTGTATCACTCTGTCTATTAAAGAAGCATGAACGTTTCAACTGTACAAATCACAATGACTCAGTGGATTTCAAAAGGGTATTAACACTCTGATCTGTAGGCCATCTGTTCTTTAAGGCTACCAAAAATGACATTATTTTGATTCCGGTTTTATTTGTTTATATTTTTGTTGGCTGATTTGTCCACCCATAATGCAGTGTGATGGTATTAAACTATCCTCGAAAGTGGGGAATTTTACACGTAATACTTTTCTCATCACCAAACAATTTGAATTGAATAAATCAATATTGTTCTACTTTATGATCAAATTTTTGCTTTATTTCTTAGCGTTAATAAGGATATTGCTACTGTACACTTATCTTAGTAGCTCTGTGTTAAAGCTGTTTATGCTCTGCAGCTCCAATTGCCTTTGATTTTCTTATTTTGTTGGCTGATTAGTTTGTATTTTAATGTACTTAATTAAGTCATGGTTTATTTCTATTGCATTTTTAAGCAGATTGATGTTTATATAATTTGCACATACTATAAATTTAACATGTTTGTGTTTGGTCATCAATTACTATAAAGATGTGCATTTTATATGTATTTGTTTCAGAACTACAAAGCATTTCTTCTCTCGTATTGTTACAGAAGTCAAAGGCGTATTTATTCACCTCAACAATTTTTTTACCGATCCTTAACAAAAAGTAGTTAAATTAGGTTCAGAAAACAAAAAAAAATTCTCAAGGTTTGGTTTGTAAATTTACAAAGTGGTTGTTGTTGTTTTTTTTTAACATAAAACAATTTTAATGTGTCTTCATACAAGCCAACAATTTGTGGTTGCTATTTATTTTCCATAGTTATAATTTCTGTTATTAAAATATGAGTGGCCATTTTAAACTTAAAGTTATAAAGACCTGTGATTCATTTAAATGGTGTTCATCGAGGGGAAGGAATTGGTCTCATTCCAAAAGCTATCCTACAGTGTAACTAGCTAACTAGTTTAATGTAACACCACAGTAACTGGGGATCGACTGTATTTTGTTAGACTGAAATTAGTTGTTTCTCTGGATGTTTTCGAATAATTATTTAATCGCTGAACATACTTGTAAAACGTACTTCTAAACACATTAACAAGGTACACTATTTCATGTACACATTTTTGCTGGATTCTGTTTGTTGTCAAAAGTTTAGAGTTTTGACCTTTAAACAACCCATAATGCCAACTAAGACTATTATGGCCAGATACATGAGGAAATGTTGCACTGAATCAGTTTCTGTGATAGGAAAATATGTTGTCAATGAAAGGCTTCTTGTGTTTCTAATACCAGACTGAAAATAACAACATGATTTTAGTTAATTAATTGTGTAGTTCTACATCAGTTGGGGGTAGACATGTTTTTAATGAAATGTTTAACAATGGAAAACATACACATACAAACGACAACATACAGACGCACACAAACATTCACAGCATCACCCCTGCCCAGACCCATCTGCTCACACCCCCATTTCCAGCGCCCACATCATTCTCCTCCAGATAGCCTCAAACTGCACCATTTTGTTTCATGGTCACACTGACTGTCAGCATTTTCATTTTCAATAATGAAGACTGTAGGCCCCCTTTTAGTTGACTTCACTATAATTGAAATATCATGTTAGCTTTGAGGCTGAGAAAATTGGATATCATCATTTGATTATACTGCATACTGAAAGAGGAACATATTTGATGAGGTTATGTAACATATATCCTCCTGTTCAGAGACTGACATGATGTAGGAAATGCCTTTGCATTTATATAATTTGTACAGTTGAAGTCGGAAGTTTACATACACCTTAGCCAAATACATTTAAACTCAGTTTTTCACAATTCCTGACATTTAATCCTAGTAAAAATTCCCTGTTTTAGGTCAGTTAGGATCACCACTTTATTTTAAGAATGTGAAATGTCAGAATAATAGTAGAGAGAATGATTTATTTAAGCTTTTATTTCTTTCATCACATTCCCAGTGTGTCAGAAGTTTACATACACTCAATTAGTATTTGGTAGCATTGCCTTTAAATTGTTTAACTTGGGTGAAACATTTCGTGTAGACTTCCACAAGCTTCCCACAATACGTTGGGTGAATTTTGGCCAATTCCTCCTGACAGAACTGGTGTAACTGAGTCAGGTTTGTAGGCCTCCTTGCTCGCACACGCTTTTTCAGCTCTGCCCACAAATTTTCTACAGGATTGAGGTCAGGGCTTTGTGATGGCCACTCCAATACCTTGACTTTATTGTCCTTAAGCCATTTTGCCGCAACTTTGGAAGTATGCTTGGGGTCATTGTCCATTTGGAAGATCCATTTGCGATCAAGCTTTAACTTCCTGACTGATGTCTTGAGATGTTGCTTCAATATATCCACAGAATTTTTCTTCCTCATGAGGCCATCTATTTTGTGAAGTGCACCAGTCCCTCCTGCAGCAAAGCAACCCCACAATATGATGCTGCCACCCCCGTGCTTCACGGTTGGGATGGTGTTCTTTGGCTTGCAAGCCTCCCCCTTTTTCCTCCAAACATAACAATGGTCATTATGGCCAAACAGTTCTATTTTTGTTTCATCAGGACCAGTGGACATTTCTCAAAAAAGTACGATCTTTGTCCACATGTGCCATGGCAAACCGTAGTCTGGCTTTTTTATGGCGGTTTTGGAGCAGTGGCTTCTTCCTTGCTGAGCGGCCTTTCGGGTTTTGTCGATATAGGACTTGTTTTACTGTGGATAAAGATACTTTTGTACCTGTTTCCTCCAGCATCTTCACAAGGTCCTTTGCTGTTGTTCTGGGATTGATTTGTACTTTTCACACCAAAGTACGCTCATCTCTAGGAGACAGAACGTGTCTCCTTCCTGAGCGGTATGACTGCTGCGTGATTCCATGGTGTTTATACTTGCATACTATTGTTTGTACAGATGAACATGGTAACTTCAGGCGTTTGGAAATTGCTCCCAAGGATGAACCAGACTTGTGGAGGTCTACACATTTTTTTTTCTGAGTTCTTGGCAGATTTCTTTTGATTTTCCCATGATGTCGAGCAAAGAGGCACTGAGTTTGAAGGTAGGCCTTGAAATACATCCACAGGTACACCTCCAATTGACTCTAATTATGTAAATTAGCCTATAAGAAGCTTCTAAAGCCATGACATCATTTTCTGGAATTGTCCAAGCTTTTTAAAGGCACAGTCAACTTAGTGTATGTAAACTTCTGACCCACTGGAATTGTGATATAGTGAATTATAAGTGAAATAATATATCTGTAAATCTGTATCATGCACAAAGTAGATGTCCTAACCGACTTGACAAAACTATAGTTTGTTAACATGAAATCTGTGGAGTGGTTGAATAATGAGTTTTAATGACTTCAACCTAAGTATGTAAACTTCGGACTTCAACTGTATATTAACATCAGGTTTTTATTGAACCTTATCTACCTGCACTATTTTGTATGTTTTATGTATTTGACAATCTGGTCCAAGTATATCTACTGTAGTTCACTTTGATCTTGGAAAGTCCACTGTGGAATCATTGCAACAGTGTTTTTCCAATGGAAATATAGATTAAAACACCATTAGAATATTCAAATTTATCAAAGGTTTTCTAAATCATACCTTGAAGAGATGAATTGTCCCACAAAACACAAAAAAAAACATTATTGAAATTGTTGTCTTTTCATTTTATTTTTGTATTCTTTTTTTTTACTTATACAGTGTTCTCCCCACTGTATACTGGTAAGTCAATTAAGAAAAAAATCTAATTAACAATGACGACGTATCATCAATATTGAATCAATTATGAAATGGTATTTCGAATTAACATATAAAGTGCTTTCGGAAAGTATTCAGACCCCTTGACTTTTCCCACATTTTGTTACGTTACAGCCTTATTCTAAAATTGATTTAACGGTTTTTTTACTCATCAATCTACACACAATACCCCATAATGACAAAACAAAAACATTTTACGTAAGTATTCAGACCCTTTACTCGGTACTTTGTTGAAGCACCTTTGGCAGCGATTACGGCCTTTAGTCTTCTTGGGTATGACGCTTCACCGTAGGGATGCTGCCAGGTTTCCTCCAGAAGTGACGATTGGTATTCAGGCCAAAGAGTTCAATCTTGGTTTCATCAGACCAGAGAATCTTGTTTCTCATGGTCTGAGAGTACTTTTGGCTGCCTTTTGGCAAACTCCAAGCGGGCTGTCGTACCATAAAGGCCTGATTGGTGGAGTGCTGCAGAGATGGTTGTCCTTCTGGAAGGTTCTCCACAGGTGGACTCCAATCAAGTTGTAGAGACATCTCAAGGATGATCAATGGAAACAGGAAGCACCTGAGTCTCATAGTAAAGGGTCTGAATACTTATGTAAATAAGATATTTCTGTTTTTTATTTTTAGTACATCTGCAAAAATGTCCAAGAAACGGTCTTCGTTTTATCGTTATGGGGTATTGTGTGTAGATTAATGAGAAAAATCATATTTAATCCATGTTAGAATAAGTCTGTAACATAACAAATGTGGAAAAAGTCAAGGGGTCTGAATACTTTCCGAATGCACTGTATGTCCAAACCTACCACTGGAATGAAACATGCCAAAATGTACTGAGGAAAACATTGCTCAAACATTTTACATTCTATAAGTCAGAGACACTTCTCATGATTCATCTTGACATCACTATCTAAAGGGGTGGCGCATTTATTAATAATCATGCCTCATTTGATATCCTGGTGAAAGTTGCCTTGGAAACTAAAGACAGCATCTCTCCACAGCATCTTATCCATAGTCTATGATCTACCATCTTGTACCAGTATTTATTGGTGTTGTCCAAGTTCCATCAGAAAATATTTTAATAACAGCAGAGAACATGAAAAACAGAGCAAAGTAGCAACCTCTTGAAATTGAGTTGAATAGCCTCAGCCGTTCAGAAGTATGTTTTTTGCAAAGCTATTTTTTGGCAAGGCCATCGCTCCATAATGAGTTTTGCTTTTGTCATGTAGTTTTCTGTACATTAACTCAAACCATTTCAACATCTCACTTTGTCACCTTAGCTTTCTGTAGTGCCTTTACTCATAGCTCACGTTGAACAGAAAATACAAGGCTTTTTATTATCAGACACTATTTCAACAGAAATAGATGTTTTGTTTGAAATGACACAAATTCTCCAGCGTGCTAAGGCGCCACTTTCCATGTTGTCGGTTATTGCACTGATTTTAAAAGTACTATATTTTTTAAGTTTCAGTAGAAATCCACAGTCTTTGAATTACATTCAAGTGGAAAGTGCTCTTTGGGGTGGCAGGAGCTTGGAACTACCAATGCTGTCACTGCATGAATCAGAACTTTACTACAGTGTTCAGTTACATGAGTGCAATGCAGGCAGGCATGGGGCTTACAGTGACTGAATGGGGTCAGACAACTTAACTGCCTCTTTTATGACATTTTTAAAGGAGCTTTAGTATAACAAGGAATGGTAGTTGATGTATATTATCTGTGCAATTCAGGTCAAGAGTATCTATCACAATTATAAAATGTTTAAAATAAATATAAAAAAACATTTAAATTCAATTAAAAAAATATTTAATATATATTTGACTTGATATAAAATGTTGACGATATCAATCTGTATATTTGTTTCTATATAAATAAATGAAGGATGGCACTTTAAACAACTGTATTGTAATTACTTTCTTGTGAGTGTTGGTTTTATTCAGCCTCTCACTCCTTAATAACCCAGCATTTGTATAAGGTCATGTTAATATTCATCCTCTACCTCAGGTGACTGCAGGTGACGATTGGTTACTTTAGACTGACTGATAAGAGGTGTTCTGCTGGCTGTAATGTCTTGTCCCGCACCAACCAGAAAAGGATGGAGTCCACCTCAACAGCCTGTTCTGCCTGGTTCTTTTCAAAGTTTCTTTGTACACAATGAGAGGTTAAATTGGTGTTTTGGAGGTGGTATAAGGGCTGACATAAGGCTAGGGTTTGCAGTCTGTAACTCAAACACCTAATGTTTAAAGAAGTCCAAAACGTGCCGCCGTCACGGTGGGACTGTACCCTCTTGTATTTGAGGAAGACAGCCTCAAGAATTAGTGAAATCCAAGGACTTGTGAAGTAGTTTTATTCCTCACAATTAGAGGCTATCAAGACTAAATGCCAGCTGATCTTTTTATTCATTTGATGGACTCATGATCAAATGGACTATGTTGCATCTTATTTTTATTCTTAAGCCTTTATTTAGCCTTGCAATGTTACATACTCTGTCTGGATGACAGCATTGGCTCATATGAGACACTGGTTACAAGTCGACAAATCCTGAATGCCCAACCGCATAAAGCCAATGCAGTGCAAATATTGAGACTATACATTTTCCCCCTCATTTGTTGCAAACCATAAAGCTACCCACAACTGTAAAAAAAAAAATTACATCACTATAAGGATTTGGTATAAACAAGTCGTCCTCGTAGGCCGTTCGCGACTCCTTAATCCCTGGCTGCAAGACCAGCTCAACAGATATACAGTATAACCAACTGAGATAAAGACCTAACAGATTCCTTGAGTCCTCAACCTTGAGCTCGGACAGAGCATAGAGCAGCATACAGCATACAGAGTGGTACGTAAGGAAAGCTTGATAGTCCAACCCAGTGAGACAAACTGTAATTATGTTTATGTAGAATGTCTGAAGGAAAGTAATAATGATAGTTAAATGCCTCTGTGTCGCAACATGCAATGTGCTTGAAAATTAGTCGAGTCAGTCAGAGCTGATTCATAGCTCATCATCTGGAATGATTCAATACTGGCTGTTATATTGGCTGTTATATTGGATGTGTGTTTATCAGTCGGGTTCATTTGTGAAACTGAACAGCTGTTTTCTTCTCCTAGCTCTGACTCATTGTTGGCATGCTATCCAACTGGCAAAATGGAAATGTCCCTGTCTATGGTTCAGATTCTGGTCTGATCGCTATTGTGGCCCTGACTCACCTCCCCTGCCCTCCTGGGATTACCTAATCCCACAGCCCGAGGATATACTGTACATCGATACTAGATAACACGTAGACACATACTGTATAAATTGTATTTTGTCAGCACAATCATCTACATCTTGAAAATGTTTACTGTCAGCCGATCTAGGCACCACACTGTTACTCTGCCAGAGGAGGCTGGTGGGAGGACATACTCATTGTATATGGGCTGAAATTGAATAAATTGTCAGAACATGTGGTTTCCATATGTTTGACACCATTCTATTAATGCCATTCCAGTCTTTACAATGAGCCCGTCCTCCTAAAGCTCATCAAACCAGCCTCCTCTGGCCTACACGTGGTGTTTATAAATGGCTCTTATCCAAGGTCCCCGTCAAATGAAAGCTGTTGTGTGACAAGCTCTCTGGGTACGTAATCAGAGGTTGCCAGGAATGGCCAGGAATTATAGGGCTAATGACTGGTCAATCACTCCTGTCCTCATGTAAACCATTTACTGTGTTGTTGTCACATTTCTGATACGCATTCTGTCGGCAAGTCAGTTAAGAACAAATTCTTATTTACAATGACAACCTACAGGGTCAGCCCCTGGAGCAAATTAGGGTTAAGTGCCTTGCTCAAGGACACATCGACAGGTGTTTCAACTTGTCGGCTCCGCCATTCGAGTAATCGAACCAGCAACCTTTCGGTTACTGGCCCAACGCTCTAACCGCTCTAACCGCTGGGCGACATCATGTCTATAGCAGCTATCCTGAGCATGTCATTCCTTTCTCTGTGGAAATGTCTGGTGGTGAAATTGGTATGGGTATACAGTATATAGTAACACATGTATTTCTTTTTCAATTTCCAAGCATAAAAAAGACTTGTGGCTACAAAAACACTAGAACAATAACTAAGAGAGAATCAAAATAGGGATTGGCAAAAAATAAAACCTCAAAAAGTTAGTATCCTAGACTAGTAGTGCAAAGGGGTTGGGGTTAGGCGTCTCTGTGACCCGTAATCATCACGTGGGTTAGTGATGTCACGAGGTGGTTAATTGAATGTGACCAGCTCAAACTAGTTTTGGAGAAACAAAGGGGAGGGGGACAAATAAGAGCCAGCGGGCCGGGCGAGAGTTATTGGAGGACTGTAAAAAAACATATATATTGTGGCTCAGAGTAAGACCTTTAACTCTCGCCAAGAAGTACGATCAAAGAAACAAGTAAGTTATATGTGTATTCGTCCAAATGTATAGTGATAAAATGATGTTACTTTCTGTCACTCAATACAGCATTGTCATTACTCACTTTTAATAGTTCAAATGTATAGTCTCTATCGTCGGAATCCTCTGGAGAATAATTGACGTGTCGTGTGTAATTTCTCAATTGGAGTTATTTTTCCTGGGAGGTTTTATTTGTGTATAGGTTTCTTTATTGTTTTTTTGTTTTTAGTTCGTTTTATGGTCTTTCAAATAATTTCTGCACCATGTGTTGGCTTTACTGCATAGATTCATAACTTTTGCCGGTAATGAACACACAACTTTTGTCCCATACAAGCGATTTGCGCAAAAAAGCGCAGTGGCACTGCTATTGGCATAAACTTTCGTTGAATCAAAAACTTTTCGTTGAATCTCAAATATGAAATCAAGGATTGCAGTACAAATACTGAACACGACGAACTTTGCAAGCGGTTCAGTTTAGGGCTCTGAAGAATTTGTGGACACATTATGTTCTGTTGTAATAACTTATTTGCTTTGAGTTTAATAACTTTGTAATTAACCTTCAAAATTATGTTAGCTATTTTTTTGCACTGTGTGACAACGTCCTCGGGGTTGACACGTTCTAGTGTTGATAATGATAAGAAGTATGTGTGTGTGTGTGTGTGTGTGTGTGCGTACTTCTGTACTTCTTCCAAGTCATAGCTCAAAATACTTACAGTAATTTGACCATACATTTAGAACTGCGGAATATAGAAATATTGTTTTATATAAGTTATTATGTTTAGTTATTACTATTTCAGATGTAGTGAAGCTACATAGTTTGAAAGTGTACTTTTAAAGTAAAGCCAAACAATTTTTGCCACAATCTTTAATTGTGTTCATGTGAAACTTCACTTGAGCAATAACTGTAAGTGTCTGTGGATAAGAGGGTCTACTAAATGACTAATATCAATGTACATGTAAATCTCTCCCACCTCAAGAATATGACCATTGAAATTGACTCAAGTACTTGTATTCACTGCTATCCACTCCACTCAAGAGTTGTTCACATTTTTTGTCTTTCACTGCCCAGGACCTTTTCACCTGACCACAATTTATGGCTGCCCCGCCTGTCATTTGCTTTCTTCCCACTAATCCAAAGTATGGGCTGTGTAAGAGCCTGTAAAAGATGATTTGCAGTCAGAGATAACAATCAAAGCAACATAACCTTAGAGAGATGAAATGGGGGGAAACGATAGTCGTCAGTCTGTTTGTAATCATTGTTTTTCCAGTTTTAGAAAGTGATTGGACACCCTGGATACTTCTAGTGCCTCTGGGTAAGACAGGGAGGAGGGGAAACACAGGGCTTTAGAGCTTGTGTGAGCTCGGCAGATGGACCTCGAGGCAATGGCACAGATAATCAGTGGAGAGAAACAGCTTTGAAAAGACAGACGAAAACTCTCCTTGGCTTTACAAAATGCACCATTCAGCCTGATTTCACTAGAGATTTGTGGGTGCAATGGCCCCTCTACTATTCTCTCTCTGCTCATGGGTAATGATGGAGTGTGTCACTGGTCATGTTAACATGTCACGAAATATGAAGGGTTGTGAAGTAAGTAGGCCAAGGTCCACTGTCTCTTTTAGAGAATAAACCATTCTGCCATGACTGCGATGCCTCAACTAGAAGGGATATTATTTTCACATCACTGACGGCAGGGAGGATGTTTAGCTGTTGACAGTGAAGTTATAATACTTTTTGAGTCAGTAATGTGAATCATTCTGTCTCTGACGGACAGAATCCACCTTTATTTTTATATTTAATCAAGTAAAAAAAATTAGATTCAGCCATTTGTTGGCAACTTAGGGTTACTTCCTGAAGTAGGCCAGGACATTCTGTGTCTTTGTTAACTGTCTTACTTTAGAGGGACCCTCTACCCTGCAGCTTCTCTCTTATTGGCCTTATTGTGCATTCCATCCTTGTTTTGCGGTCAGTGACTTTTCTGAGATGACGAGGAATGATGCTTTGCAGTAAAAATATCAGTGACTTTGCTCTTTATGCTTTTCAGGGTCAGTGTAGTCCTGCTTTCCGTGTGTTAATGTTATTGTTTCGTTGTATAACTGATCTTTGACAGTAACTCTGTTATATATTTGATCACAGTGGCATTATTAGATTATTAGCTAGAGGAAGCACCATTTGAGTCAATCGAATTATGATGGTTACGGTATCTGATCCAATTTGACTATTTGGTTTGCTTTCTGCTAGGCAATACATATAATGTTTATCCCGTTGTGTGATGGGTAGACGGTGGTAGTTGGCTGGGGGGTGAATAATGGACGATGTTTCGTAATGTTATGTTTATGGTTGGGAAAGGAAGATCTCTTATACACCCATAGCTAACTATTCTAACATTCTTGTTACAGCAGCATTACTGATAAATTACAATTACTGGCACGGATAAAAACAGCAATGGTTGTAGGTATATTTAGCTAATTATTGGACATGCTAGCTGAAGTAAGCTGTTGTATTTTAAAATGACCTTTTCTCCCAATATGCTAAGTTCACATTCAGATGTGTGAAACAAAGACTCGGCATGGGATATCTGTCCAGTGGCCCTTTAGAATGTAGTGAAATGAGACCAGGAAAAGGCTCTGTTTTGATACAGGGAGTCTGCATTAGTGAAGAATGATAAAAGATTCTGAGGTCGCTCCGGGCCTCACCCTTGGCAAGGCTCAGTGGGTTAGACGAGGCCTGCTGGGTGTTGTTTCATCAAAGACAAAAGTGTTGCCTGGCGTAGCCCCTCGACATTTATGACCAGGGGAAGAATGTCACTGGAACTGCTAGCTGGTGCGGAAAAGAAGAGCCAGCTTTTTCTTGAAAATGGGACTCTATCATTTTTAACAGTGATACAAAAAAGATAGAGATTGAGTGAGTGGTGGGAGTTGAGAATGGGGTGTTTCCAGAGATTTATGGTTGCTTGGAGTGTTTAGTTATGCTCAATGGCCACTGATGCTTAATTACGTTTTTGAGGACAGAAGACAGATTTACTGGGTCAACAGAATATTTTATCAACTGGCTTGAAGAGGAGCAGTAAGCGTATGTGCCAGAGGGCCGGCTGGCCTGGACTTTGTGTAGCCTTCACTTTCACTCACAGTCCTTTTGATGAGCAGCCAAATAAGGAAATAACCCTTTCAGAAGCCAATTGTAAAGTTGCCTGATAAAATGATGGTGGCTTGGTAGATTCTCAGGTAGACCAGTGGATGGCTGCCATTTCTGCCTCATACAGTACGAGTCTTATAGTTCAGAGAGGTGATAGCCTCTAATGGATTGGACTTCCAGTGAGTTGTTGATTCATCAGCTGTGGCTGACCTTTCTATCCAGGGCTGCCCACAGGCAGGGAAAGTTCAATGTGGCTGCCATCTCTGCTCAGCTTTCTGGACATATTGGCTCAGGCACAAACCAATTAAACAAATGTTGCTGTTAGATGAGTTTGCGTGGGCAACGGGCATTACACAAGGGTGCTGTTCATCAGAGACTTCCCAGCAAACCGGGAACATTCACAGAACATTAACTAAGATTAACGTTAAGTCGACGTGGGGGACGGGCGGTTGTGCTGCTGAATATTTTTGTTGTGGGGGGGTTGGGGTGGCTGATAAAAGGCCCATAAAGGAGTAATAAAGGCCTAGTTCACAAATGTTGTTGAAAATCAATTGATATACAGTACCAGTCAAATGTTTGGACACACCTACTCATTCCAGGGTATTCCTTTATTTAAACTATTTCCAACATTGTAGAATAATAGTGAAGACATTAAAACTATTAAAACTATGAAATAACACATATGGAATCATGTAGTAACCAAAAAAGTGTTAAACAAATCAAAATATATTTTAGATTTTAGATTCTTCAATGTAGCCACCCTTTGCCTTGATGACAGCTTTGTACACTCTTGACATTCTCTCATTCATAGTTTTGACGTCTTCACTATTATTCTACAATGTAGAAAATAGTAAAAATAAAGAAAAACCCTTTAATGTGTAGGTGTGTCCAAACCTTTGACTGATACTGTATATATATATATATATATATATATATAATATTTTTTATATATTTTTAATCAGGGGGTTCTGCAGTACCCCTGCTTCCTGTGGCTGTGTCCTTGGAATGTTCTCCCAACATTCACTAACATTTTCTTCACAACATCTGTAAAAACTACCACAGAACATTCCCCTAAGGTTTTCATTAGGTTCTCATTAGGTTGCCAGGGAACAGAATGTTCCTGTAATGTTCTTAGAACATACTGCCACAACAAAATGTGGTTCTGAAGAAACATTACAGGAACATTCTGCTAATGTTGATGGAGATATTACTACTAACACCTATAACAACAAACAAGAAACAATCCTGTGGGACTCTTTATGACATGATAATCCAGAATTGTTCTAAAAACATACTTCAACAATAATGCAATTAGTTCTGAAAACATTGCTGCAATGTTCTGCTAATATTATATTAACATTATTATACTGTATAAAGTTGCCAAACTTTTTAACAAATGGCATTCCTATCTTCTTACGTCATTATATTTTAAAAACATAAGCTTAAGTAAATACATCAAAACTTTACAGCATACAATGAAAATTGGTAGAGAAATAAATAATAGAGCATACTTATTTTTCTAAGTTACCACAACCTAAAAAAATGTGTTAGGAACTTTTAAAGAACATAAAAAATATGTTCTGGGAACGTTCGCGTAACATCAGGTGAATGATTTTTGCATTCTAAAATTGCATAATCATCCACACAACTGGACAGTTTTTGTGTTTTGGGAACATATATTTCGTCATGTCCCCACAATGTTCCCACCAGACTGTTCCCACAACCTAATAAAACATTCTGGGAAACTTTAAAGAACAGACAAAATGTGTTCTGGGAATGTTCTTGCAACATCAAGCAAATGTTTTATACAAACATTGTATAAACATCAGCACGACTGGACAGTTTTTGTGTAATGAGAACATTTGCCGCAACCTAACAAATGTTCTGGGAACTTTCACAGAACCAATTTTGGTTTGCTGGGTTGGCATCTTAGTTTGTGTTGTAGGAAGATTCATTGTAACATCCGCATGACATATCGTGAACAGCCCAGAATGTGACATCTTAGTTTCCTGCTGCTGTGTGATCTCAAATCTTTGTTCTCGATGCCTTCATTGCTTGTGTTCCACTAGGACAGTAGTAGGATTTGTACATTTTGCCAGTCGTTAAAAAGGGGTCCTAATGAATCATAATCAATAATTAGGCTATGGCCCAGAAAACACATATTGTGCATTGAATGTTGATTTTATGTCACATAAATAAATGTAATAATATTCCAAACACTTCTTTGTATAGCGAGATGCAATGTTTCTGTTTTTATTACCCTTGGAAGCAGATTGATTGAATAGGGTTGCTAATCTTTTGAGGGGAAAGCGTGAAATACTTTTCGATTCCCACCACAAAATCAAGGATTTGGTGTTATAGGAAACCTTGTTTGGGTTATTGAAGTCGGATTCCTGGGATGAAAAGAGTTAGTCTTTATGGGTGTTCTTCAAACTAATACAAGACCCGTCTGTCCCGGCACATCTCTGAGCTCTCCTAACCCAGACAGAGGCATGCAGTTCCCCCGTGTCCCCCAGAATAATGGCTTCAAACCAAGCCTCTTCCATCGAGCTCTCCCTGTCAGGGCGACCCTTATCACCTCCCAGCAGGTGGGTTAGCCTTCACCATGGTGATCTGGTGCTGCCATCCGTCCCCTGCTGCTAGCACTGGGACTGTTGGTAGAAAGAATAGACATTAACTAAATTAAGTCGGAGAATAAATAGAAATTCAGAACTTGAGAGTCTAGGAGGATGCCTTATAGTCAACCAGGAATGTTAGAAATAGAGGGCTATTCCTTTATCTGTGACTCACTGCCTTCTTACGTTTGAACTCTTACGTTTGAACTCTTACAGTACCTTTGTTTTTAGGGGTTTTAGCAGAAACAACATGGCCATCCTAGCTAACCTGTAAAGTATGGTTGAGTTTGGCTTCTGGAGAAGGAGACGTTACAAATTGTCAATTTTTAACTCTTGCATGATCATTTTATTTTTTATTTTTTTATTTTTAACTATTGCAAGATCAGTTTGATTTTGAGTTCTGATATTTGGTAAGCGTGGTAAACAGTACCGAAGTAACTCATCCTAGGGCTATGTGTCACATTCTTCCCGATGGTGGCATAGTGGGCCCATAGCTGAACCCCACCATTGCTGCTTGCAGCTATATATTTTATTGTTTTGTTGATGAAACGACGGAGAGTGTCCGTCAACATGGTAAAAAAAAAATCTCTATTTGAAGTAACTTTGTTGTTGTATCATCCCAAACGGACATGACAGTTTCCCCCTTTGCGGATTTCAGCTTTAAAAGGTCTGCACGATGCAATGACCATGATACACAAACTTGGGAAGCGCCATTGTGACAATAAGGTGACATGAATTGTGTTCAATGTGTCATCAACATGAGCAGGATACATTTATGTTTTCAAACATATTCCAGGCACTGCATGTCACAAAATGAAATGTTGTATTTTGTTTGGTGTTCATGTTGGAAAACGTGTCGTTTTGGATAAGGGGAAGTGAATGGGTGGAGTGGCCCATTGATGCTCATTGCTGGTTGTGTGTTCCTCCTGACCGATTGGCCCTAAGTTGAGTGATGAGAGCATAGGAAAAAAATCTTTCAGTCCTCTCACATGTATTTTCACAGTTCTCACTCTCACAGGCTTAAGTGTCAAGCTTTAAAACGGTTTAATGTAATACATTTTTATAACATTGTGTTTTATTCTTTGACCATAATCCCTTATTCACCAAAGTAGAGAACCACTCATTGTAATGTGCAGACTCCTCACGTACGGACATGTGGATTAGTTTGATATAGCTGGCAACGATCAATATATGACCTTGATCGTCTCGATTATAGATATACATCAGAAGAATACCAGGTTGACCTTTGGAACAGAAGATGTCACCTCAAATGACACACAATGCAGTTCAGTATACAGTTTCTAGTGACACAATTGTAACAACACGTATTTGTTTTCTCTCCAGTATGCGGGGTTTGTTCTCAGCAGTCGTGGTGCTTCTGGTGGCCTTGATGATAGTCACCACTGAAGCAGGCAAAAACAAGAAAGGTAAGTATTGCTTTAAATTGCCATGCACAGGTTTCGAATTAATAAGGCAGTTGGACCTTTCATGAGGTTCATAAAAACCTAATTTGGAAACCTGTCCTTGCTAATTACTAATTGTAATATCGCTGATATTATTTCTGACATCTGTATATTTTTTTTATAATTGCATCTTGATATTTTTGCTTCACAGAGAAGGGGAAAGGGGCCAAGAGTGGTGCCTCTGACTGTGCTGAAGGGCGCTATGGTAGCTGTGTGCCTAACAACGGAGACTGTGGAGTTGGTGTCAGAGAGGGTACCTGCAATGACCAGACGAGGAAACTGAAATGCAAAGTTCCTTGCAACTGGAAGAAGAATTTCGGAGGTAGGAATTATACATTGATAGATGATACCATTTCCCTCCATATACCCTATAATTTCTCAAAGTGTAAAGTGGTGGTCAGTCAATCAAATATATAGCAAACATGTAATTCATAGGTTATTACTACATAATTAGAATTTTATCATGTAATTTCTTAGTAAATAAACGCAAAAAAATATAGAACTATTTATTTAGTAGAAATTATGTTCAGACTGTTCTACGATAGCCTCACACTAAATGTTTCCGCTGCTCTGTCGTTCATACTTTAGTTTGAAACTGCCATCATTGAAGTTGTTTGTTAGGACGAGGGGCGTTGTACAAAACAAAGTCTTCAGCGATTGGATCTCCTCTAACCAATCAGAGTATCAAAGCCAATGACGAATTTTCAAACCGCTGCTTTACCCACGTGTGTTCTGGCTCTGGCCCAAACCATCGGGTCTGGACCAATCAGACGGCCCGAATGTGTTCGAATTCGGTGAAGGGTCGGGAAGGGACTCAGGTCCAGACTCATTGTGGGGTAGCAACTAACCTACATGGGCGTGGCTTAGCGTTTGGCCAGAGCAAGGAGTCTGGGTAGCCAGGCAAGCTCGATGTTGGTGTGTTCCTGATCCAGTTTGTTTTAAAATATATACACTGGGGGCCTAAAGTTTGGAATATTACTCATTCAAGGGTTTTTCTTTATTTGCACACTTTTTTACATTGTAGAATAAAAGTGAAGACATCAAAACTATGACATAACACATATGGAATCATGTAGTAACCAAAAAAGTGTTAAACAAATATAATATAAAATATATTTTATATTTGAGATTCTTCAAAGTAGCCACCCTTTGCCTTGATGACAACTTTGCACACTCATGGCATTCTCTCAACCAGCTTCATAAGGACCGCCACAGGAATGGAAGAACTAGAAATACCTCTGCTGCAGAGGATAAGTTCAGTAGAGTTACCAGCCTCAGATTGCAGCCCAAATAAATGCTTGACAGAGTTCAAGTAACAGACACATCTCAACATCAACTGTTCAGAGGAGACTGTGTGAATCAGGCCTTCATGGTCGAATTGCTGCAAAGAAACCACTACTAAAGGACACCAATAAGAAGAAGAGACTTGCTTGGGCCAAGAAACACGAGCAATGGACATTAGATTTGTGGAAATGTATCCTTTGGTCTGGATTCCAAATTTGAGATTATTTGTTCCAACCTCAACCAATTTTTGATGGCATATGTGGGAACTCCTTCAAGACTGATGGAAAAGTATTCCAGGTGAAGCTGGTTAAGAGAATGCCAAGAGTGTGCAAAGCTGTCATCAAGGCAAAGATTACTATTTTGAAGTATATCTTTATTTTGACTTGTTTAACACTTTTTTTGGTTACTAAATGATTCCATATGTGTTATGTCATAGTTTTGATGTCTTCGCTTGTATTCTACAATGTATTTTTTTTTTTTATGAAGATAAACCCTTAAATGAGTAATATTCCAAACTTTTGGCCCCCAGTGTATATCATACTCAATGATTTTCCTTTTGATCTGTGCCATTTCAGCTGACTGCAAGTATAAATTTGGCAGCTGGGAGGAGTGTGACACAGCTACTGGAATCAAGAACCGATCTGGAACCCTGAAAAAGGCCCTGTACAACGCAGAGTGCCAACCCACCGTCAAGGTGTCTAAGCCATGCCCCGCAAAGACCAAGACAAAGGCCAAAGGTAAGAAGTAGACATTTTATTATGTAATAAAGTAAAAAAATCTATCCACAAAATGAGTACGTCATATTGAGCAAGGAATCAATGATGAATTGAACCTATTGTTTGATCATTGTTTATTGTCTTCCTTCAGGAAAGAAGAGAAGAGGGAAGGAGAACTAAAAGGTGGATGAGTCCACATTGAACAAGTGATTGGTTTGATTTTATTACGCAATATCCTTTGCTTTTTCAACAAACATAATATGAATTATGAGATGTCAAGTGGGCTTTTCCTTTAAATACAGTATAACAAATGCTAAATGTCTCTGAATATTGACCAAATATCCCAAATGTAGACAAACACCATTTTTTTCCCCGCACATATTTCCAGCTGTCATTGGCCTGGCAATTTGGCCTGCTTGTGTTCTGATAACTCCATTGTGTTTAGTAAGCTCTGGAAATGCTGTATTATGCAAGAAATACAAGAAACAGATACTTTGACCTCACCAGTGTTCTAGATCTACCTAAACCTTGTGACCTACAACATTTTACAGAGTTTGTTCGATTTTTTTGTATGTTCTCGGTTCCTTTAAATTAGTTCAACTGGAGTCAAGGCAGAGCTCCCTGTTTGAGAGGATTTCTTAACCAGTAGATCATTTGATATACTTGAGTTTTTTTTAATAAAAAATGTTCATGTTACATTGTTATAGTTTTCTCTTGACTACCAATTAGTATTACTAACAGAATTGATGAGTGGGTTTAATTAATTAGTTAATTAGCCAATTAGTAAAAGTAGAGAGATGCAAATCAACTATTTTTCTAGTAAACTGAGGACTGTCAGCTCAACGTGTTTCATGTACAATACAAATCTGAGCTTGAATGCTCAAGAGAATGCAGTTATTGTCTTTGTAAAGATAATAGTGGTATTGTTAAAACAATTTGTTTTATAATATATATACTTCAAAAGGTGATGTTGAGTGAACTGCTGTGTCCATATTTTTGCAAGCACACATTCACACATCTTCACACAGTTCATCTGTACTCTCATTTTTTGTGATTACTATTCCACAGAAAAAAATCTACCACTTTAAATAAACTCTCAGAATTTTAACTGGTTGTTTCGTCTTTCTTCTTAATAAAGGTTTGTTAAGTCTCTGCTTTTGTTGAAATTTACAGTGGCAAGTGAACTTACTACATTTATGCAATTAAAGAGACTGAATAAAAAAAAAGAATAATCTCTGGTTGAAAATGGACTATGTGGCCTTGATATGAGTCAGAAACATTTATTCTAGTGTCAAAATCTACTAGAAAGTGTAAAGTCAGTCTCGTCCAAAACTGAGATTTGCGAGATTATTAGGAAAAAATGGTCTGTCACGGCATGAAGGGTATGAAGGGTACATAAAAAATTTCCTTCGGTTGGGTTTATTTCATTCCTGCCCACAGCTGGCAGCACCCAAGTAGTGCCCAACACACTGACCATTGTACATTTGGTTTGACTTTGGATATCCCTGTGGGGCTAGTTAGGGACCATCAGGAAATTACACAATGTGCCTACTTGGGAGAATATTTTTAAATGTCAATAGCTCCAAATTTCAATTACATAGAAACCTCAAAACAACTGTAAATTATAGAAACTAATATACAAATATTGAAAGCATTTAATGAGAACTAAAAGGTGTGCAACATAAAAATATTTACCCATTTACATTGTTTAATATATTGACGGTCCCTAACTAGGCTAAATCAGTAAGTCCAGCCCCCCTTTAATAAGAAAATTATTTCATTTCAGGACCTGTTATGTTCCCTATTAAGTTACTGGTGAAGTAATAAAATGTATGGCACTAGTTGAAAGATAATGATGTCAAATGTCAGGCGATGTCTCGTCATTACTGCGAGAAAGAGGCACGGTTGAACGAGTAAACCAAATGACCCTTAAAACAGGGCAAACCAGTAGATTTGTTAAAAAGCCCACAGGGCCTTGCTGAGTGCATGACCTGAAGTTGTGGTGCCATCATTTGTGATGCTGTTTGGCTCTGAGGGTCTCCTGCTGAATCTGGTGCTCCGCTGGGCTCTCAGCACAGCCACGAGCTCATACTGTGTCACTACTCGGTCACCAGCCCCAGCTCTCCTCCCATCTTCTCAAACAGATATCACTACCTGTCAATGTTAACTCTATATTCAATAGTCTGACTGGAAATACTCATAGCATGCAGAATATATTCCATTACGAAAGTATATTAAATCAAAAGCATACTATACATGTAAAATCATTTCAAATACCATTCCAAGGGTACAAGATCTTTATTAAGCGTTAGAAAATGTTACAATCCTCTGTACACTGTCTCTGGATAGTTGTTTTAGGGGAGGGCCATACTACTTACTTTTTTACCCCTTTTTTGGGGGTCACACCCAGCCTCTCATACCAATGTTATAATCATTAATTAAAGTTGGATTATTCATCAAGCTTTATCACAGTAATCACCCCATGATAATTTAAAAATCAGTTTTATATGGATGCACATCCATAGCTGGTCATTTTACCAGGTCATGCCCAAACAATATCAGTTATTTTCCCACTAATCCCTACTTTGATGCATTTAGTTCATTCTTTGAAAATGCATTGAACCAGTTAGATAAGCTAGTAATATTACCCACCTAATCATTGGTGTGACCTCGTGAATATGGATATACAGTGCCTTCGGAATGTGTTCAGACCCCTGGACTTTTCCCACATTTTGTTACAATCCAGCCTTATAAAATGGATAACACATCAAAAATATCCTCAGCAATCTACCCACAATACATCATAATGACAAAGCGAAAACAGGTTTTGAGACATTTTTGCAAATGTGTTACAAATAAAAAACAGAAATACCTTATTTACGTAAGTATTCACACCCTTCACTATGAGACTCGAAACTGAGCTCAGGTGCATCCTGTTTCCATTAATCATCCTGTTTCCATTGATCATCCTGTTTCCATTGATCATCCTTGAGATAGTTATACAACTTGATTGGAGTCCACATGTGGTAAATTCAAATGTTTAATAAATTGGCAAAACATTCTAAAAACCTGTTTTTGCTTTGTCATTATGAGGTATTGTGTGTAAATTGATGAGGGGAAAAAACGATTTAATTGTTTTTTTAATAAGGCTGTAATGTAACAAAATGTGGAAAAAGTCAAGGGGTCTGAATACTTTCTGAATGCACTGTATGCTGGGGAGGTACAAGCTGGACTTCACACATTGTAATCCAACATGGAGAATACTGGCAAAGTTACAAATATAACAGACATAGTCACCAATGGTATTCAAAACAAAAAACAACTGGTTTCATTTTTTTCAAAAATTCCTGACTTTACATCAATTTAGAAATACACTCTCTTAATATATCTTGCATATACATACAGTTATATATATATAGTTTATATTCAATTTGTAAAATGATGTGTAAATCACAAACATAATACAAGAGAGGTACAAACATTCAAATATGAAATGCATGAGAGAAACTGCACTTTTTAGAGCAAACAATGGCTTTCTATTTACACATTCATAATTAGGCAGAAGCTCCCCTATAAACAAGTGTTTGTTTTTTGTACCGGTAGTTCCATTCGCAGTGAAGGCTAAATTTAAAAACACAACACTTCCATAATTGTCAAGCTGGCAGAGAATTAAAGCTTTACCGTTGCCTGTAGGTGTTTCTCCTCATAACGTAACAACAAGATACAGAAATAGTTTGGAGCCAAACACTGGTTGTTAACTTAAGCCATGGCCTTGTACTGCCATCAACAGTTTGTCACTTTTGAGCAAAACAGATACATCAATATTTTGGTCAGTGGGAGGTGAATGGAAATGCATACAGTACTTTCAGGGGTAACAACCTATTTCAAGTCACCAGCAGTATGTTGCGGTACTTGGACATACGTGCAACTAGCCTTGAGGTTAGACAGTCTGCAACAACAAAGGATCCATATCATCTTTGCTCTCCATATCACGTTATGATAACGATTCACTTATTTGAGGATGTGCCTCCATTTCCATGAGGAGTTAATAACTCTTAATTTTAATTAGACATTTCATGCTTGTTTCATTTTATACTGTTGTATAAAGGAAGATTTCCAAGCTCCTTTTGAATCTGTATTTTGCCGTCCACCCCGTCATTATTTAACACTGCCCTCACTGTCTCTGATTTCGGTGGTGGTATCTCGGAGAGGGATGACTGAAGTCTTGGCTTGGCCTTAGTTCAGCTGGGCTTTTCAAAGATTGTCACCACATTTCAGTGGATACGAATTAGTCCTCGTTGGTCTTCACAGTAAGGGTCCAAGTGGCAACGGACATTTTTAGACTCCATAACTTTGGCTGATATCAGCTTCTTCATTCTCCCCCTCCTCACATTGACCATCCTATTCATAGTGGATCATTAGGACATAGCTATGATGTTACTGTCTTCTGTGTCTAAGACATCTCAGAGGATAGTTGAGTGTGACATAAGTTCATAAACATGACTGAGGAGGTTCCCTGTGGAGTCTCCCTCCTCCCCCCTACTGTACCACTCAGCCCTCCAGATGTCTTAGTAATATTACCCCTCACCGGCCCTACTGCTGTATGTATGATCCAGCTCATCTTGTTCCAATATTCTTATACTGGCACATGAGGAGGTTCTTGAAGGTCTTCTTGAAGGTGGCATTGCAGAGGGCGTAGCAGGCTGGGTTGATGGTGCTGTTGACGTAGCACAGCCAGTAGCCGATGGCCCACACAGTGTCCGGGACACAGGAGTGGCAGAAGGTGCTGATGAGCACCATGACATTGTACGGGGTCCAGGTGAGGATGAAGGCAAGCAGGATGGCGAAGATGGTTTTGGTCACCTTCTTCTCCCTGGCTGCCATCTGGCGCTTCCTCTTCACCTGGCTGCGGGCAATACTGGCAAACTTGCGCGCCACCTTCCGGGGACGGTTGACTGGGATAGAGCGGCCCTCACCCCCCTGGATGGGTGGCTGAATCTCGATGGCAGTAATGCACTCGTCACCAGCCTGCTTGGTTACAATCTTGATCTTGGACCATTTAGAGGCAGGGTTGAGTTTGACGGTTGCCGCTGCGGGTGCAGGTTCAAGTGCAGGTTCAGGTGCAGGTTCAGGTGCAGGAGCAACGCCGAGGCCCCGCTCGGAAATGGCTTCACTGTTGACCCTCTCCTTGGCGTTTTTGGGGGCAATGCTGACTGTGCTGGAGTCATTGGAACTCTCTTTCTCTTCTGGATTGACACTAGCATCAGCCTTGGTGGAAACAACAGACTCATCAATCTTGCCATTCTTCACAGCTTCACCAGTGTTGCAGGACTGCAGACTGGGCTTGGGGAACTGGTTGTTGTTGTTCTGTCTGTTAAGGATGTGGCTCTTGAGGGGGTTAGGTATCTTGAGGCCCTTCTTCTTCGTCTCAGCCTCAGGCTTCTGCTTGGACACCCGGCTGCGGCTGGCCAGAGAGATGTGGATGTAGAGCACCATCATGATGACCACAGGCAGGTAGAAGGCAGCGATGGCTGTGCCGAAAGTGACGGCAGGGTTGGAGAGAAACTGGATGTAGCACTCTCCTGGTGGAACCGTGCGCTCTCCAACAATAAACTGCCAGAACAGGATAGCAGGGGCCCAAAGAATGAAGGAGAGAATCCAGGCACCTGCAATCATCAGCCCAGCCATTTTGGTGGTCCTTCTGGCTGGGTAGCTCAGCGGCTTGGTGACACAGAAGTAGCGGTCAAAGCTAATTATGAGAAGGTTCATGACAGAAGCATTGCTCACCACGTAATCCAGGGCCAGCCACAAGTCACACGCTACAGGCCCCAGGGGCCAATAGCCCACGATGATGTAGACAGTGTAGAGGTTCATGGAGAACGCACCAATGATAAGGTCTGCACACGCCAGGCTGAACAGGAAGTAGTTGTTGACAGTCTGGAGGTGCCGATTGACTTTAATGGAGAGCATCACCAGGATGTTGCCTGTGACAGTGACAAAACTAAGGGAGCCTGTAACCAGGGCGATGAAGACCATCTCCACGGCTTTGTAGGGGCTTCCCAGCCCACCCTCCCCCGCCACACAGGTCTCATTGGTGCCAGAATCATTACAGCTGAGGTTGCCTGAGAAGACATCACTGGAAATGTTGCTTAAGGAGCCTGAAAATGAAGCAAAATGATAACAATATGTTAATTCTGGATGCTAAGCACAAACCTCCCAACATATCCACTGTTCTCTAACATCTTGCCCTCGGTTAAATGCTCTTCGGCAAGACATTTCATTCTTGAAATGTGATACACAGTATGAAAGACTAAAGACATGATGCACATAATACTATATGTTTTTACTCCCAAGCGAAGAATAGCTTGGTTATGTGTTCTGGTTTAATGGGCATGTGCATATGCAAATGAGTATTTGCATTCAAAATGAGATGTTTAAGCCGTTGACAACTTGAGCTAGTGAAATATGCATGCCTGAGTTATTTTACAGATCCTTCAGTTTACCTAGCTCCCATGATCAAATTAGCAGATTAAAGGTTTAAGACATGAACATGGGCCTGGACAGCATTCCTGGTGAATGGCCTTGGGTGAGGAGGGTTGGGTTCATATTGTATCTTCTCAGTGATGTGTTCTACAGCATGCTCTGTGCAGCTGTCTGTTCATTCAATTAAGACTTGAATCATAGAGAACTAAAGTAAACACAGCACTAAACATCAACATCTCTTTCTGATCACCCAAATGTTAATAATGTAAGCCTCTAAAACAGTTGAGATTAGATGTATTTTAAGGTATTTTCACCTCGCATACTGATGAAAAACAACGGATAGAAATACACAAGCCGAGCCTGCGGTGTGACATTGATGTGTAAGAATATGTGACTCTGAACTCATATTATGCATAATTAGCCTCACATTAGCATTGAATAGTGTTCCAACTTTTTCTAATCATGGATAACTATCTGTGTCAGGAATGGATCCCCCACATTAAATATTGAGGTGCTGTGAATATAAAAGGCATTTCCCTAAGTTTCGTCATCATCGGCACAGCACCCCGATACCCAGCAGAAATCCACAGTTGTCAGCCAACTGTAAACTTTGTAATGCAAACAGAAAAGTCCTGTCAGGTAGGTCCTGACACAAGACACTTCCCCTATACAATACTAGCTTGAGGAGGAGATACTGTTGAAAGTGTTTCTTAGTCTGTCTCTCCTCTGTCTAGGGATAGGCATGACTAAAACAGTATAGTCCAGTATTCTGTTTGTAGTGTTGTAAAACCCAACTGTATTAAACAATGATCAAATAATACAACAACAAAAAAACCCAACAACAACAGAACAGTAGAAATGCAAGGCTCCATTCAATAAGGAGATTCAATTATACAAAACACTAGCTAACAACTTGCCATAATCCATATTTCAATAGGTGTTTCTGCAACGTGTGTATGTCAGTATGTCTTTAGAAGAGCTTGATGGTGTGATGGTGTGATTCCATTGAAAGGCTGCCCTCCCTTATGGCAAGTTGTTGCCCTCCAGTGTTTTGCTAGGGGACACAGGATATCTTGTCAATAATGATTAAAGACATGACCCTTGTGTTTCAGTCAGAATATAGGATGCTTTTTATGCTCTCTGTCTCTGTCTGTTGTTGTAATACTGCTCTGACCTCCAGAAGGTGGAACAGAGAATGAGGGGATTCGGTCCATAACCTGTTAAGTTCTCCATAACTGAGAGGCAGGAATCAAATGAAACCACCTACGGTCATATCGTGGGTTTGTTCTTTTTCACTGTTCAGCCATCTTTGAAGTTAAAAATAACTCAGAGGAGATAAAACGAGTCTAAAATCCATATTACGCACTTGTGGGGCGGTGACTGAATAACCCATTCTTTTTGATTCCAGACAGACAGAGATGCCGGCTGCTAACATTGAAATTGCTCTTAGTTTCAGTATCTTGCACTGCATGTACTGTAGTTCAACCAGTAATTTAACTACAATATACAGTAGCTTGGTAGAAGTTTAACTCAATTCTAATCTTGGTAGCGTTTCCAGTAGTTAATTACTTTTTAGCCATGTAGCGGTGTAACTACCCTGCCTCTAACTACCCTGCCTCTAACTACCCTGCCTCTAACTACCCTGCCTCTAAGTACTGGAACTACACACTACTTTTTGTTAATTAAAAGAAAATATGGGTGAAGTATGCAATAATTTCCTTTCTTTTTCTGCACAGCGGTGCAGAACAGAATCTCGGAACGCACAACTCGTCGGCCCTTGTCACCGATGGGCTATTGCAGCAGACGACCACACCGGGCTCCACTCCTATCTGCTAAAAACAAGAAGAAGCGGCTCCAGTGGGCACGTGATCATCAACACTCCACAATTGAGGAGTGGAAAAACATTGCCTGGCCCGACGAATCCCGCTTCCTGTTGAGTCATGCTGATGAGTCGGGATTTGGCGTGAGCAGCATGAGTCCATGGACCCATCCTGCCTGATGTCAACGGTACAGGCTGGTGGTGTAATGGTGTGGGGAAGAACGCCACACCATATAGAATCCATGGCCCGAAGAATGCAGGCTGTTCTGGAGGAAAGCGGGGATCCAACCTGGAACTAGATGGGTGTATCTAATAAACTATTGTAGAGTAGATTCCCCAATGCTGAACACACTTGTGTGAGGTTTGTGTTTTTACCTGCCTTTAAGCTCCGGAAATGTGAACGTCTTGACAACGTGGTCCCAAAAGTCAAATAAAGGAATGTGTTTAGTTAACTGATTTGAATGATGTAAAAATGAACCTCTGTTAAGTGGGAAGCTAGTCTACATCACTCACAGCCACCCAGCTTAAGGAGAACAGTGACGTGGCTTTAAAGAACCCACATTGAGCCCACTGATTGAGGTTCTGGTGTAAAACGGTGTAGGCATGTAAGGGTTTCCGGGGAGTATCCATAATTAAACAGACAACTTTAATGTATTTCAGTCCCTGCCAAGGAATTATGCAATTTGAGAGAAATAGTTACATATACAGTAGATAGATGATTTTCTCACAATGTAAAATCTCCCACTTACTGTCCCTGGCTCTAGCAATGTCATCCATTTTGGCTGTGATATCCTCATGTCTAGCAAGAGAAAAACAGATGCACTCCACCTGAAAGCCCTTAATGCCAAAATTGCTAAAACACAGCCACCACGGGCCAGATACTGTGATTAGGCTTTTTGGTCTTTGATGCTGCAGGTAAAATACAATATTTGATCAAATACAGGTACATATACATGACAGGTCATTTATCTCAGTGATTTTACATCAGTTTCTAAGTAAGTTTGATCCAGTTCCTGTTTATCAAGGAGATTTCTTCTTTAAAGACAGTGGGTCACTATGTCACTATGTAGTCCAGCAAACAGCCTTGAATCTGAGCCAGGCCTATTTTAAGAACTTATACTTTGTCACTGTGAGCATGTGCTTGCATAACGCTGCAGGAAGTGGGTATCCGTCTTATTCACCCCATCTTAAAGTATAGATGGTGGTATAGATTCATGAACCCGTAAGTAATAAAGACGTGATACTCAAGTATAAGGCACTGTGCATTATGAAATATCTATGATGCTATATACAATAGGATCAATTATATATCATGGGATTCAATATTTCATGAGTTGTTTGTGCCTGTGACGTGGCTTTTTTCCAAAGCTCCAGAGTCCAATGGTGGCGGGTTTTACACCACTCCAGCCGACGCTTGGCATTGTGTGCTGCTGCCATGGAAACTCATTTCATGAAGCTCCCAACTAACGTTGCTTCCAGAGGCAGTTTGGAACTCGATAGTGAGTGTTGCAACTGAGGACAGACGATTTTTTACGTGCTACGCACTTCAGCACTCGACGGTCACGCTCTGTGAGTTTGTGTGGCCTACCACTTTGCAGCTGAGCCGTTGTTACTCCTAGACGTTTCCACTAAGAGTACTTAACAGTTGACCGGGGCAGCTCTAGCAGGGCAGAAATTTGACAAAGTGACTTGTTGGAAAGGTGGCATCATACAATGGTGCCACATTGAATGTCACTGAGCTCTTCGGTACGGGCCATTCTCCTGCCAATGTTTGTCTATGGAGATTGCACGGCGGTGTGCTCGATTTTATACACCTGTCAGCAATGGGTGTGGCTGAAATTGCCGAATCCACTAATTTGAATGCATGTCCACATACTTTAGTGTAAGTAAGTATTTCCCAAGGGAAAGCTATAGGCCTAAACCTTAGCTATCCAGACTGTTATGGTTCTGAGTTATTTCTCTACGTAATTTGCCAAAGCTGAACAGCAGGATGCCACAAACAGCAGATGCTGCTGACAAATACTTTCATTCATTAATCACGAGTTCAAACGAGGACTATAGTAACTATTTAGCAAAATAGAATTACTCCATCTTCTGAGCCACACATTTTTATGAAGGATTTGAGAGTAGAATACTAATATTAAACTAATAAAAACAAGGTTCAACACACAGACTAAACTAAGGGATTAAGGCAATCACATGCCGAAAATCAACAACGTAAATGAACTTCACTAATACATAGAATATGCACTGGACTTTTATGCATTTCAAGCATAGGTTGATGAAGTTATTCTTGGGTAAGCCTACTTAAGAATCAGTTGTAGCAACAACACTGTCAGTTTCTACATCTACAGCAATTAAGGTAACGCTAGCAAACAGTATGTGCAGGAATCATGCTCTCTTGCATTGGTCTTCTGAACCATTGAGACTGCACAACAGGGACAGCCTCTCAATCCCTGTAAAGCAAACTGGCCCGTGGGTGGTTTGAGTTAAAAAACAAATTCAATAACATATACAGTGGGGAGAACAAGTATTTGATACACTGCCGATTTTGCAGGTTTTCCTACTTACAAAGCATTCTCACCAAGCTGCTTGCCTATTGTCCTGTAGCCCATCCCAGCCTTGTGCAGGTCTACAATTTTATCCCTGATGTCCTTACACAGCTCTCTGGTTTTGGCCATTGTGGAGAGGTTGGAGTCTGTTTGATTGAGTGTGTGGACAGGTGTCTTTTATACAGGTAACGAGTTCAAACAGGTGCAGTTAATACAGGTAATGAGTGGAGAACAGGAGGGCTTCTTAAAGAAAAACTAACAGGTCTGTGAGAGCCGGAATTCTTACTGGTTGGTAGGTGATCAAATACTTATGTCATGCAATAAAATGCAAATTAATTACTTAAAAATCATACAATGTGATTTTCTGGATTTTTGTTTTAGATTCCGTCACTCACAGTTGAAGAGTACCTATGATAGAAATTACAGACTTCTACATGCTTTGTAAGTGGGAAAACCTGCAAAATCGTCAGTGTATCAAATACTTGTTCTCCCCACTGTATATTGAAAAATAATTGGTGAAAAATAATCTCAACCGACATTTAAATGACTAAAACCCAAATCAAAACCGTGTAGAAATGATAAATGGACCTACATTTATAATATCTTCACTCTGTCCAGCTTACTAACAGTATCGGAAAGAGGAACATTTGAATGCTAAATAAATGGCGCATTGCTCAGTGAGCTCCCCCTCTGCATGCTGTAGGGATCCTCTTCTGTGCTGTAAGCTGCTTGATATGGTACATGCTCTAACTTCGATCACCTTCCTCCTCGTTACCCAGGCTTCCATGCTGTGCCATGTAACTACATGCAGAGAAACTTCTACTGGGCCGAATGTACTGGCCTTGTTAAAGGGAATGTAATGTCAAACATAGTTGCTGTATTCGTTACCAAATAAACGTATATTTCAGAATTATGGGAAATTTCTGATGGTGTGGTTAAAGGCTGATTTAGTGAAAAGAGAGAGAGAGACAGAGAGAGAAATAGGGAGAGAGAGACAGATGGGAAGAAAGAGGGAGGTAAAGTGTATGTCATGTCTATATGTCATGTTGACGTACATCATTCAAATTAAAGCCATGCATATGTAATGATTAACTCTCTAATCTAACTAATTTATATAACAAGGTGGCTGTTTCTTGTCAACATATACACGTTTTAGTTATGTGATGGTCTTGACTGGCTTTTGTCCCTCAGACTTCAGTGAAAGATTTTGTCTTTGTCACAGCCACTGTGTTAATTAAATGTGATCTTAATTATAAGGTCAGTATCTACTGTGGCTTTGTTGAGAGGGGATGCTATAAATGGAGGACATACAGTAGCTACAAACAGGTATTGTGCAATGCTGATAGGCAACTGCTGACATTACAGTGTTAGCCGTACTTTCTTCAATCAAGCCTTATGTAATTAAAGCTGCCACTGGTGTAACGAATGCCCCGCGCAGAACGACGGGCCCTCCTCCTCTCCAACGATCATCCCCGCCGGCGTTCTAAACCGGCGGTCAGGGGAAGATGGTAGCAACACCCACTATTTATTGTCTATGTGTGTTGCTGTTTCTGATTAAATGTTCATTGTGTCATTCGCTACAACAATTCATCTCCTTTTCATCTTTTGCCTCACCACTCATTTTTCACCCCTCGCAATATCACAGAATAACCCGCCTACACCAGAGGCACCTATTATTTTTTTTGTTCTCACTTACCTGTCTTCGTTGCACTGTTTCTAACTCCCTTTTGTTTTTTGTTTTTCCCACACTCTGCCCTAGGTCTCCATGGACGGGCGCGGCGAGGGAGCTGGACCACCCGGTCGGGCATCTGAGCTGGAGGAGAGACTCAGAGCCATGGAGGAACAGGTTTCCAATCTGGTCACTGCCCTCGGTGGTCTGATGTCCCACATGGCTGCACGACCGGGCGCGGAACACCCGGTGGAGCCACAGCGTCCCCAGCACCTGGTCGTGTCGAGTCTCGTCACGTCTCGGGAGGAGAACTCCGGAGAGCCAGTCCGGAGAAGTACGATGGCAATCCAGAGGGTTGTCGTGGGTTCCTTCTCCAGTGTGATTTGTATCTGGGCGACTTGCCAGTGTCGGATCGGGAGAAGGTGCGCACGATGATTACGCTCCTCACGGGTCGTGCACTCAGCTGGGCGACGGCACTGTGAGCTGTTACGGTCAGTTGCCACCTTCGTTGACGAGTTCCGGGCTGTATTTGACCATCCCACGGAGGGGAAAGATGCGGGCGAGCGGATGATGCGCCTAGAATAAGGAAGGGGCACGGCCGTGGAGTATGCGCTGTCCTTCCGGACGATGGCGGCGTCCAGTGGGTGGAACGAGCCGGCTCTTCGGACAGCCTTCCGTAGAGGGCTGCGGGTGGAGGTTTGAATGGAGCTGGCTTGTGTAAGCCAATCCATGCCTACATCGCCCGGGCCATTGCAATCGACGTCCAACTCCGGGACCGTGATCAGCTGGCGCGCAGCGCGCATCTTCCCCTTCCACGATTGGAGCCGGAGCATGAGCCAATGGAGGTGGGAATCACGAGGCTCTCCGCAGAGGAGAGAGAGAGACGGAGTCGTCAGGGACTGTGTCTGTACTGCGGAGAGAGGGGGCATGTGAGAAGATCTTGTCCCTCTCTTCCGATTGGACGCAGAAAAGGGGTAAGTGGCCGGGAGGTTCAAATGGGCACAGTAAGTGTATCTAATACTGTCAATATCGCTAGTCCTTTCTAATGCTCAGTTGTGCTCTCCGGTAGCTTCCCTAATTATGTGTCCACAGCCCTGATTGACTCCGGGGCTGCGGGGAGTTTCATTGACCGGACCCTGGTTGACTCTCTCCGGCTGCCGTTGCGCCGGCTGAGGTCCTCCATGCCAGTTCACGCTCTGGATGGTCGGCCTGTGGGGTCCGTATCCATCACTCACGTGACCCGTCCAGTCACTCTCACTATTCACGGCTGCCATCGAGAGAGACTGGAATTGTTGGTGATCTCATCGTCCATACATCCGATCATCTTGGGACTTCCTTGGCTCCAGCAGCATAACCCAAACATCAGCTGGAGCGCACAAAAGATTCTGGGATGGTCGGAAAAATGTAGGAGGACCTGTATGACACCCACGGTAGGGGCAACATCAGTGGAGAGTCCTGAGAGCTCCCTCAAAGGGAGCATTCCGCCGGAATACGAAGATCTATGCAGGGTGTTCTCTAGAGAGAAGGCCAAATGTCTTCCTCCCCACCGAGAGTGGGACTGCGCCATTGACCTCATTCCAGGTGGCACGCCTCCCCGCAAACGCATCTATCCGCTCTCTATGGCCGAAACTGATTATATGGAGACGTATGTCCGGGAAGCGCTGGAGCAGGGGCATATTCGCCATTCCACATCCCCTGCTTCGGCCAGTTTCTTCTTCGTGAAGAAGAGGGACGGGAGTTTGAGGCCGTGCATTGATTATCGAGGTTTGAATGAGGTGACGACGAAGTATCGATATCCAATGCCCCTCGTTCCTGCGGCCATAGAGCAGCTACGGGGAGCGCGATTCTTCACTAAGCTAGACCTCCGGAGCGCATATAATCTCATACGAATCAAGGAGGGAGACGAGTGGAAGACCGCATTTAGCACGGCGTCAGGTCACTATGAATACCTTGTGATGCCATACGGACTCGCTAATGCCCCAGCGGTATTCCAGTCGTTTCTGAAGGAGGTATTTCGAAGATATGTCGGGGAGGTACGTTGTCGTGTATATTGATGACATACTAGTGTACTCCTCGACATTCTCAGAACACGTGACCCACGTTCGTGCTGTCCTCCAACGACTATTACAGAATAAACTGTATGTCAAGGAGGAAAAATGCGCCTTTCACCAGACGGCCGTCTCTTTCCTCGGGTATCGTATTGCTCCGGAGGGGGTGAAGATAAAAGAGCTGAAGGTTGAGGCAGTAGGGTCATGGCCAGTCCCCAAAAACAACAAGGGGCTACAAAGCTTCCTCGGTTTCGCCAACTTTTACCGCCGGTTCATCAAGGGCTACAGTTTCATCGCCGCGCCACTCACGTCATTGTTGAAAGGTAACCCTCAACGCCTCACCTGGACCCCGACGGCGGAGAAGGCATTCATCGACCTGAAGGGCCGATTCACCACCGCGCCACTACTATGCCACCCAGACCCGCTCAAGCCCTTCACGGTCGAGGTCGAGGCGTCGGAGGTCGGGGTAGGGGCGGTCCTCTCCCAGCTGCAGGGGAACCCTCCCCTGCTATACCCCTGTGCTTATTATTTCAGGAAGTTGAGCGCTGCGGAGAGGAACTACGACGTGGGTGACCGAGAACTACTGGCGGTGAAGTTGGCGTTGGAGGAGTGGAGACATTGGCTAGAGGGGGCTCATGAGCATGTTCACTGTCCTGACGGACCATCGGAACCTGGAGTACGTCACGGCAGCCCGGCGCCTTAACCCCAGACAGGCCCGCTGGACTTTGTTTTTTGAGCGCTTTCAGTTCACCCTGACCTATCGCCCAGGAACGAAGAATAGCAGGGCGGACGCACTCTCCCGCATCCACGACCGGGGGGCAGAAATGAGGCAGGAGGTGCCCTGGAGGCGCTCCGGGAAAAATATTGGTGGCCTGGCATGGGGAGGACTGTGCGACACTATGTACTATCATGTGTAGTGTGCGCACAGTCAAAGGCGCCGAGAACGGCTCCTACAGGAAAACTCCTGCCCCTACCAGTACCTCAGCGGCCGTGGACACACATAGCGGTAGATTTCCTGACAGATCTGCTGCCAGCAGAGGGGAAAACCACCATCGCCATGGTAGTGGATAGATTTTCCAAGATGGTCAGATTTATACCACTACCCGGCCTCCCCTCTGCCCTCCAGTTCGCTGAGGTGCTATTTCAACAGGTCTTCCGATTGTATGGACTTCCGGAGGACATCGTGTCTGACCGAGGTCCCCAGTTCATTTCCCGGGTGTGGAAAGCATTCATGTCCAAGCTGGGGGTCGCGGTCAGTCTCACATCCGGGTACCACCCTCAGGCTAATGGGCAAGCGGAGCGCACCAACCAAGAACTGGGGAGGTTCCTTCGATCCTATTGCATGGAACAGCCAGGTGAGTGGACCCGTTTCCTCCCCTGGGCGGAATACGCTCAAAATTCCCTGTGCCATTCCTCCACAGGTCTAACCCCTTTCCAGGTGGTGCTAGGCTATCAGCCCAGGCTGTGCCCCTGGGTAAGGGGTTCAAATGAAGTCCAGAGTGGTTTGGGAAGGCTGAGGGAGCCTGGTCCGCCGTCAACGTCCGCCTGCAGAGGACAGTCCAACAGACGGCGGAGTGAGGCTCCAGTGTTCCAACCAGGGGATAAAGCCTGGCTGTCCACAAGGAACCTCCAGCTCCGCTTGCCATGCCACAAGCTAGAGCCCCAGTATGTGGGACCTTTCACGGTCCTTCGGAGAGTGAATGAGGTCACCTATAGGTTGAGACTTACACCACCGTGTACTAACATGTCTCCCTCTTTCCATGTCTCTCTCCCCAGACCGGTGGTTCCTGGTCCACTAGGGGGATCCGGACCTGCAGTGGCGCCTCCACCCCCAACGGAGGTAGTCGGGGGTCTGGCATATCGAGTGGAAAAGGTGCTGGACTCTCGGCTAAGGCAGGGTCGGGTCCAGTACCTAGTGGACTGGGCAGGATACGGCCCTGAGGAGCGCAGCTGGGTCCGGGCGGTGGACATCTGCGATCCGTCGCACACGACGGAGTTCCATGCACGCAGTCCGGACAGGCCAGCCCCCCGCCCTCGGGGTCGCCCAGGGCGCTTGCGAGTGGCGACGTAAGGAGCCGCGCCTAGGGAGGGGGGTACTGTAACGAATGCCCCGCGCAGAACGATGGGCCCTCCTCCTCTCCAACGATCATCCTCGCCGGCGTTCTAAACCGGCGGTCGGGGGAAGATGGTAGCAACACCCTGATGACCCACACCTGTTTCATATTGGTCATCAGGGTCACTATTTAATCCTGTGTGTTTTGTTTCAACCCTCGCGGGTTATTGTCTATGTGTGTTGTTGTTTCTGATTAAATGTTCATTGTGTCATTCGCTACAACTATTCATCACTCACTTTTCACCCCTCGCAATATCACAACTGGAGCACAGCAGCATTATGAATAATGAGGCCCTCCTATGAAATAGCAATGGACATGAACCTCGTGCTACTGTAGCTCTGAAATCGAAGATAAAATATACATACAGTGTGAGAGAGGAAGAGGAAGAGAGGGAGAGGAAGAGAGGGAGAGAGAGATGATCACATACCATGGCATAGTGTAGTTATTGCTACCCATTGACTTGACATAATCAGTATCATGGAGGGAACTAGTGCTGAGCCATTAGTGTTTTTTGAGGCTGGTTCGGTTTTGGTTCAGTTATTACAAAATAATCACAGATTTAGATTTATTTCTCAATAACATTAAATGCATTATGAATAATGACAAAGCCAAGAATAGTGAACTTAAATTGCAAAAAAATGTAATTGTCTCTGTCAGGTCCACATTGGTTAGGCATTTACTATGAAATAATACAATATTTCAGTTGTGTATATTACTTAGTTGACTTTGTTATTTGACATTCCTTTAAAGTCATAATCTCATCTCTGCTCATGCAGTAGCAGCCAGCCAGTCAGACAACCATCTAACGTTATCGCTGCTCTCCCCATACTGTACAGTCTTTGAGTCATCCTATTTAGCTAGGCTAGTAGCTAGCTGTCTAGCTAGTAGCTGTCTAAGTATGCTGCAGAGCTGTCTCACGAAATCATTTGACTAGTTCTTCAAAGTACATCAAGCATACTTTCAAGACTGCTTATTGCCAATTACTATTACTATCACTCTCGTCGAAAGGGGTGTGATTGGCGTTTCTGCAGAATCCCTCTTTATACTTCTCTTGGTAAATGTTTAAGCTAGGACTTAAAGTAGGCACACAGGCAGATAATGTACCATAACGTTGGATGCCAACCGCAGAAAAACCCCACAGAAGAAGAAGACACAGGCGGGAGGCAGGGTTGACACCACTAGCTAGCTAGGACATCTGAGTACCGGAGTCCTAGTTATCTAGCTAGCTAGTACACAGTGTCCTTTGCCCCTGCCTGCCGAACACTGCTTTCCCGCAGTTCTGTTAACGTTACGGCGAAGGCAGGTGCTTGGCAGGAAGGGGCAAAGGACACTATGTACTAGCTAGCTAGCTAACTAGGACTCTGGTACACAGGTGAGAGGTTGGGGCAACACCGGTAGCTAGGTACGTAACTAGGACTCTGGTACACAGGTGAGATGTGGGGCAACACCGGTAGCTAGGTAGCTAGGACACCGGTAGACAGGTGAGATGTGGGGCAACACTGGTAGCTAGGTAGCTAGGACACCGGTAGACAGGTGAGATGTGGGGCAACACTGGTAGCTAGGTAGCTAGGACACCGGTAGACAGGTGAGATGTGGGGCAACACTGGTAGCTAGCTACTAGGACACCGGTAGACAGGTGAGAGGTGGGGGCAATACCGGTAGCTAGCTAGCTAGGACACCGGTAGACAGGTGAGAGGTGGGGGCAACACTGGTAGCTAGCTACTAGGACACCGGTAGACAGGTGAGATGTGGGGCAACACCGGTAGCTAGGTAGCTAGCTACAACTACAACTCCCGGCAGCCCAGCGTCCCACATAGTTCTTGACTTGATTCATTTTCTCTAGGGAAGCGGCACGTTGACCTCACAAAAAAAATTAACTAAATGGATTTCAAGTAATTTAACAGACATCGGTCAATTAGCTGTTTAATAACCAGGAAGAACATAATTTTGGTTAATCGCTCAGTACTAGAGGGAACCCAACATTAATCAAATGAATCTACTGTATTTAATATTGTTAATCAATAGTAACCCACAGCAACACTGACCACTGACAATTAGTCCTGCCCTTATCTAACTTGACGACGTTTTCCATCATGGAATCATTGTATGGTGCAGACCCATCACCCACCAACTTCACCGCCCACCAACTTCACCACCCACCAACTTCACCGCCCACCAACTTCACCGCCCACCAACTTCACCACCCACCAACTTCATCACCCACCAACTTCACCGCCCCCCAACTTCACCGCCCACCAACTTCACCGCCCACCAACTTCACCACCCGGAAACGAACACAGTTTCAGTGTTGATGAGAAAAACATGGCCAACATCATGTTCCCATTGATCCACAACCCTGGCTAACAGAGGGAAGGGTATATCATGAATCATCATTGATTCCACACAAAATGGTTGAGAGTGGAACAGTTTAGTTTCCTGAGTGTCTGGATTGAAAAACAGTACAACAGCCATATTAATATCGTAGACAAAGTGAACATGAAACTCCAAGCTACAGTGGATGATGGAAGACTCAAAGTAAAACAGATAGCCACACCCACTGGGCACAACCTGGTTGAATCAACGTTGTTTCAACGTCATTTGTCAACGTATTGTGACAAGGAATCTACGCGGAAAATACATTGGATTTGAGGGTGACATTTTAACCACAGGATTATGTCATCATGGTAACCAAATTTCAACATAGACAAACCTTGCATAAAATATGTAGAATTTCTACCTTTAAAACATGGTCAGAAAAATGTAATACAGTAATTAGGCTAAATTTATTTTACAAACTAATGTAACATTAAAACTTAAAATGACTAACACATCCATGTCTACATTTTGAGATTACTGTAACTATAAATGTCTTCTTATGTAATTATATAAAGAGTACATGTTCCAAGATAGACGCAGGTCTGTGCAGGATCTCAAACGGCATCACCTGCACCATGGACTTCTAATGTAATCTCAACTGCAATCCAGGTCCTTTGGTTCTGCTATTAGATGAAGCACAGCACACTAATCAACTAAATATGACATTGCATTACCATTTGAACTTTGCTGTGCTTTTAAATGGTTGAAAGCGCACTGATAGACATTTGAGTGACAACCACACCAACAAATCTGACATTGTTTTTCCATTAGAATTTAGTTGTGCTTTTAGATGGTTGAAAGCACAGTGAAAACAAATTGGAAATTCAACTAACTTTTTGAGTAGGGGAATACAGGTTGTAATCTCATTAATCAACATCTCAACCAAATATTACCCAACTGTCCACGTTTAAATTTTGTGGTGTGCCCCAGTGGGCAGTCTCATGAAATCTAAACCCTAGGAAAGATTATCCATCTCTCCCTGAGTCAGAGCTGACTATATTCCTGGAGCTCATAAATCTGAAGAAGGCATAAAATGTGACCCCTAGGCATCGCTCTACGCCCTGGCCTCCGGCTAGCTCATCCAGCCCAGTCTGTGCCCGTGTGAAACATCTGTGCCCAGCGTTGGCACACAGCAGTGCTGCAGCAATGTCAGTCCTAAAACTAGGTTATGAAGCAGGCAGGCAGGGAGGGGAGTATTGGGGTTAATATGGGGGTTGGGTGCAGCATTTGACCCCATTAAAGGAGGAAATGTATACATTATCTCTAACTATTGTATACGTATGGAGTTTATTTTGGGCTGAGCTAATTTCAACCAAGTAAACATCCCAAATAGATTCCACACATGTTCTAAATGATTGAAAATTATGTAGGTGACTTTGCTTTGACTCTTTCCTAGAGAACAGGGTTGGACTCCAATTACTTCTCAATAAACTGAAAAGTAGAAGCATTTCTGCATTTTTCATTCAAATCACTTCCTGAATTAACTGCCTTTAATTCTAAATTGAGCCCAACCCTGGTAGAAAAGGCGTAGCCCTGACCAGGGGGTGGGGCAGGGGGCCGGCCAAAAGAGCATCACAGATCTCTCAGACTCTCACGCTCAATTAACAAAATGGCTCCCTAATTGATGAGTCTGGGTTGAAGGACAATGGCTTGCCTGACCCCATCCACAGTCTGTCCCATGCAGTTCATATCAGACCAGCTGAAAGTGTCCACCACGCCAAATGCAGCCAAGAACAACAGCCATGGACCAAAACAGGGACAGGATTACAACACAGCTCACCCAAAATCCAACCACACTCCACTCCTCTGTGGAAGTCATTAGATTGAGTCATAAGCAGGACTACTGCTGTCCCAGCTGTGAGACATTTGATGAGCTCTGGGTGTCTGACTCTGTGCTCTGCTGTCACTGATGATTGTAGAGGGGACACAAATCCTGACAGTCGGGATGCTCTCTGCAGGGAGAGCTTTGCATCTCAATGAGGTTCAGGCATTTCCCTGCACCAAAAGCTGCCATCAGGAAGTTTAAAACACTTCAAAGCTGGTTTCTCAGAGATGCCCGGAAACTGGGAGAAAGAAAGTGGAGGGGAGTAAGATGAATTGTGAAATGGCTTTGTGTCAGTTGCAGGTGCAGTGAGTATAGGGGACTGGGTATCTGCGCTGTGATGCAACTGTCAATTGTATAATTTTTGTATCAACTTTATCTTAGACTACAGATTAATGTAAATTAGATGTAAATTAACATCGGTACAGTTTTTGCATTGGGAGCTTTGGATGAACTGCGGTTCCCAACGCGATCAGCAATGAGGCAGCTATCACCGGCACTAGAAACCTCAGCACCCGCAAAATGAAAAAAATGCACTCATTCAACAACAGCAATGAGTCGGACATTTTAATGGAAGCAGAGAGAGAGTGAGACCAAAATGGAGAAGCAAGTGTCACGCATTAAGAATGTTTATGTGAACGTCCTCAGAACCAGAAGCATACACCTCTCATAACTGTCCTGAACTCCAGCGATTAAATATCCACCCAATTAACTCATCAAATTATCTGAAGAGCACTATGATAGTGTGGTGCCATCCTAACGCGCACGTTCTTTCATTAGAACAACCCTTTTAGCGATTGTGTCTGAGATTTCAGAACTTCATAAACAACTTTAACTGTTAGTTATACAAACACCACGAACGTAAGATGAAGATCAACAGTTAGTACACATTGTAATATTTTTTGGGCAGATTAGGATATATAGGCTACGGTTTATTTACTTCAATTTGGATCATCTTTTAAAAACGTTTAGCCTAACATGGCCTATTATAACATCACGTCGATAGGACCACAACATATTGAAAAACATTTTTCTATAACCTAACCCAAAGGCTGCCTACTCTGATATCACAGCTGAACCATACACATTGATTAAGCGCACCTAGATGCGCGCTCTTTTCTCGGTCACTTTGGTGTTCTAACAAATCGTGGGAACCATAAGGGGTGACAATAGTATTTCTCAGAACAATTAATGTATTTGATTCCGTTATTGTTAATACATCTGCAAATAACATATCCTTTGGGATTCTAAAATAATGTGCATAATAACTCGGGGACAAGTTACTTGAACAGCCTTCATTTTCAAAAGTGGATTTTTCAGAATGCACACATTGTTTAAAACCTATAGACTATATTGTTTCCAGGGGAGTTAGATTTCCTTCCCGACTTTCTGTCTAATAGCCTATCTTTCCCATGTGTTGTATTTCAAACGCGAAACGTGCATTATAAATATGACAACTTACTGTTAAAGTTCCAGGGCGCAAGCCCACCAGCTCCAGTGCTGTTAGTGGGATTCATGTTGCATGTTTAGATGGTACTCAACCAGTCAAAAATCCCTCTCTCAATCTTACTCGGATAAGTTTTTCCTGAAGGATAGAGAAGACGATGTATGTGCGAAATCATAATAATTGGCACATATTTGATCACATCATGACTTTTCATGTCAAAATGTCTTTCGGCAGGTACCAGAGAGAGCCTTGATAAGGAGAGGACAATTCCAAGTGACTGGTGACCGAAACGCCCCGAGCTGAGGTGTGCAAGTCTCTCTCGAATGAAGCAGTTCGGACTCCGCCAGATGTGCCCTCATCTGTGAGAGACTGATTTTTTTTCAAGTTTGCATGCTCACAGACAACCAGAGAACCGACTGTTAATGATGTCATGCAAGTCTAACCAATCACCTGAAGGCCTAGTGTTATTCCTTTTCGCTCAATCTTTGCTTTGCAGCACTGAAAACGGTGTAGAAGGCTCCAGTTACAATGTAATTTTCGTGTGAACAGATTTAACTACATTGTGTATTATGATCTAAAATGGTTGCTTATATTTATTTGACTTTGCGTAAAAAAACAATGCGTGAATTAGTGGTCCTGTGCTGTGTTAAATGTTTGTTGCAATCAGTGGTAACTGTCTGATTTCTTTGCCCTGTAGCCTATTCTAGGTATTTCAGTGCTTTTGACAATGTAGCCTTGTAAGAAAAAGCGAATTAAATCTCTTGAAAACCGTTAGTTAATACGTACAGTGACATTTTCACGCTACTTTAAATAACCAAGGTAGATAACGGTATGATGTCTGCAGTTCCACAAGACAAGTCGTTTTGAGAACAAGCGCCGTCCAGTTTTCAGCACCATGGCCAGCTCCCTTGCAAATTGAGTTTACGCACTTCAAGGAATAATATGGCTACTGTGTTAAACTCATACACACAGTAAACTGCCAAAATAAAGGAAATACCTAAATAAAGTGTCTTAATACGGCGTTGTGCTACCACGAGAAATTCCATCATTTGGTGTTTTGTTGATGGTGGAAGACCGCTCGCTCCAGAGATCTGGTGACTGAGACACACTTTAAACCACCTATGTTCCTTTGAGACCCCTCTTTCAAAGTCACTGATATCTCTTCTTCTAGCCATGGTAGCACAAATAATGGCATTGTTTTCGTATTCCTTAGCATGATGGGATGTTAATTGATTAATTAACCTGTGTGGAAGCACCCCACTGTGCACAAACTGCTTGAATCAACGTTGTTTCAACGTAATTTGTCAATTTATTGTGACCTGGAATCTGTGTGGAATATATATTGTGTTTGAAAAAAAAGTCGTCAACATAAACTGTTTTTTGAGTGTGAAATTTGGTGACCGAATACCAATATAGACAAACCTTGTATAAAATATGTTGAATTTGTACATGAAAAACAATGTCAGATCTTCAATGTTATTTCCACTATAAAAAAAACATATACACATTTTTAGAACTTTGTTCAAATGTAATAAATATAAATATCAAATTCACATAAGTATTCAGACCCTTTACTAAGTACTTTATTAAGTATTCAGACCCTTTACTAAGTACTTTATTAAGTATTCAGACCCTTTACTAAGCACTTTATTAAGTATTCAGACCCTTTACGTACTTTATTAAGTATTCAGACCCTTTACTAAGTACTTTGTTGAAGCACCTTTGGCAGCGATTACAGCCTTGAGTCTTCTTGGGTATGACGCTACAAGGTTGGCACACCTGTATTTGGGGAGTTTCTTCCATTCTTCTTAGCAGATCTGTCTGTCAGGTTGGATCTGTCTGTCTCCAGAGATGTTAGATCGGGTTCAAGTCCAGGCTCTGGCTGAGCCACTCAAGGACATTCAGAGACTTGTCCCAAAGCCACTCCTGCGTTGTCTTGGCTGTGTGCTTAGGGTTGTTGTCCTGTTGGAAGATGAACCTTCACCCCAGTCTGGATCAGGTTTTCATCATGGATCTCTCTGTACTTCATATTTCCCTCGATCCTGACTAGTCTCCCAGTCCCTGCCCTTGAAAAACATCCCCACAGCATGATGTTGCCACCACCATGCTTCACCATAGGGATGGCGTCAGGTTTCCTCTAGACGTGATGCTTGGCATTCAGGCAAAATAGTTACATTTTGGTTTCATCAGAGCAGAGAACCTTGTTTCTCATGGTCTGATAAGCTTTAGGTGCCTTTTGGCAAACTCCAAGAGGGCTCTCATGCCTTTTACTGAGGAATGGCTTCCGTCTGGCCACTACCATAAAGCCTTATTGGTGGACGAAGTGAAAAGAAGGAAGCCTGTACAGAATGCAAATATTCCAAAACATGCATCCTGTTTTCAACAATAAACTATAAGTAATTCACTTTTGTCCTGAATACAAAGTGTTATGTTTGGGGCAAATCCAATACAACACATTACTGAGTATCACTTTCCATATTTTCAAGCATAGTGGTGGCTGCATCATGTTATGGGTATGCTTGTCATCATTAAGGACTGGGGAGTTTTTCAGGATAAAAAAGAAACAGAATGGAGCTAAGCACAGGCAAAATCATAGAGGAAAACCTGGTTCAGTCTGTTTTCCACCAGACACTGGGAGATTAATTCACCTTTCAGCAGAACAATAACCTAAAACACAAGGCCAAATTTACACTGGAGTTGCTTATCGAGAATACAGTGAAAGTTACAGTTTTGACTTAAATCTGCTTGAAAATGTATGGCAAGACTTGAAAATGGTTGTCTAGCAATGATCAAGAACCAATTTGACAGGGCTTGAAGAATATAATGGGCAAATAAAGTCCAGGTTTGCAAAGACTTAAATAGACAGACTTAGAGACTTACCTAGAAAGACTCACAACTGTAATCACTGCCAAATGGGATTCTATTGACTCAGGGCTGTGAATACTTATATAAATTAGATATGTCTGTATTTCATTTTTCTAATGATAATTTCTCAGGTATTAAAGAGTCAGAATGCAAGGAGGAACGATATATGGCTCGTTGGAGATTGGAAACAATATTTATTCAGATCTGAGATTTGTGATCACAAGCCGCACATCCTTGCAACGTTGTCACAGACATCACAAAGCTTTTATCCAACATGAGTGAGACATACAGTTTTCCTACTTGCAAAGAATGTAGAAGTCTGTAATTACTATCATAGGTACACTTCAACTGTGAGAGACGGAATCTAAAACAAAAATCCTGAAAATCACATTGTATGATTTTTAAATAATTATTTAGCATTTTATTGCATGACATAAGTATTTGATCACCTACCAACCAGTAAGAATTCCGGCTCTCACAGACCTGTTAGTTTTTCTTTAAGAAGCCCTCCTGTTCTCCACTCATTACCTGTATTAACTGCACCTGTTTGAACTCGTTACCTGTATAAAAGACACCTGTCCACACACTCAATCAAACAGACTCCAACCTCTCCACAATGGCCAAGACCAGAGAGCTGTGTAAGGACATCAGGGATAAAATTGTAGACCAAGGCTGGGATGGGCTGCAGGACAATAGGCAAGCAGCTTGGTGAGAAGGCAACAACTGTTGGCGCAATTATTCGAAAATGGAAGAAGTTCAAGATGACGGTCAATCTCCCTCAGTCTGGGGCACCATGCAAGATCTCACCTCGTGGGGCATCAATGATTATGAGGAAGGTGAGGGATCAGCCCAGAACTATACGGCAGGACCTGGTCAATGACCTGAAGAGAGCTGGGACCACAGTCTCAAAGAAAACCATTAGTAACACACTAAATCCTGCAGCGCACTCAAGGTCCCCCTGCTCAATCCAGCGCATGTCCAGGCCCGTCTGAAGTCTGCCAATGACCATCTGGATGATCCAGAGGAGGAATGGGAGAAGGTCATGTGGTCTGATGAGACAAAAATAGAGCTTTTTGGTCTAAACTCCACTCGCCGTGTTTGGAGGAAGAAGAAGGATGAGTACAACCCCAAGAACACCATCTCAACCGTGAAGCATGGAGGTGGAAACTTCATTCTTTGGGGATGCTTTTCTGCAAAGGGGACAGGATGACTGCACCGTATTGAGGGGAGGATGGATGGGGCCATGTATCGCAAGATCTTGGCCAACAACCTCCTTCCCTCAGTAAGAGCATTGAAGATGGGTCGTGGCTGGGTCTTCCAGCATGACAACGACCCGAAACACACAGCCAGGGCAACTAAGGAGTGGCTCTGTATGAAGCATCTCAAGGTCCTGGAGTGGCCTAGCCAGTCTCCAGACCTGAACCCAATAGAAAATCTTTGGAGGGAGCTGAAAGTCCGTATTGCCCAGCGACAGCCCCGAAACCTGAAGGATCTGGGGAAGGTCTGTATGGAGAAGTGGGCCAAAATCCACAATAAAATCCAAAATACACACATTAAGGTATTTAAGTATCTCATCCTGTCATTTACCTGTACAGTTTATGTAACCAAGCAAATATTCACTTATCTGTACATTTACCTCTACAGTTAATGTAACCATGCAAAATTTTCACTTACCTGTTCATTTAACCAGTCTGTCTATTAAGTAAACTATTATCACCCTCACTCATATCATATGCATTTTTAGCTTTTGAAGTATTTCTCTGCCATCGACCTGTATAGTATAGTTAACCATCCGACAATGTATAGTGTACATATTCAGCCAACCACCCCACCCATACTATGCAATGTCTTTTTATAGCTTTTTTGCACTCCAGATATCTTGTATTTCTATACTTTTTCATACTGCCGCTCTATGTATCTGTCTTTTGTGTATTTTCGTTCTGGCATTTTGCACCTGCCCTATGAAAATCCATCCATCCATCCATCCATCCATCCATCCATCCATCCATCCATCCATCCATCCATCCATCCATCCATCCATCCATCCATCCATCCATCCATCCATCCATCCATCCATCCATCCATCCATCCATCCATCCATCCATCCATCTTAAATGGCTAACAACTACTGCTCTCCCTCTCCCACAGACTATCCACACTGACTATGCTCATCCACAGTTCTCTACCCACAGACACACACACCCTTGTTCTTCTAATCTGTGCCAGTATCCCTGCACATTGTCCTTTTGGTACTAGTTAAATTAAAAAAATGTTCTTTCTTATTCATTATTTATCGTTTTTTTATGTTATACTATTTTGATTTGGAGTACAGCACTGTTGGGAAGGGCTTGCAAGTTAAGCCTTTCACTGTGCATGTGACAAATTAAACTTGACACAGCTTGAAACCTTAAAATGAGTGAAACATCCATGGCCACCTTTTGAGTTTACTGTAACTAAAGGTCTTCTTATGTAATAATATAAAGCATGTTCATGTTCATGTGCATGTTCATGATAGCATGCCAAGATCATCGCAGGTCTCTAGAGATCTTTACAATTGCTGTAATAAATAAATCTGTGCAGAATCTCAAACGCCATTGCACACCTGCACCATGTATTTTTATTGTAATCTCAACTGCAATCCAGGTCATTTGGTTCTGCTATTAGATAAAACACAGTGATGACACATTATTATTTTGTATAAATCAACTAAATATCTGACATCGTATTCCCATTTGAACTTTGCTGAGCTTTTAAATGGTTGAAAGCGCTGACATTTGGGTGACAACTAAACCAAAAATGTGACATTGTGCTTTTAGATGTTTGAAAGCATAGTGATAACAGAATGGAAATTCAGCTAACTTTTGTCTGTCTTTTTGAGTGGGTGAATATAGCATGTAATCTCATTGAGCAACGTCTCAACCAAATATTACCCAGTTATCCACATTAAGATGACGTGGTGTGCCCAGTGGGACATGTTTTCAATATATCTTGTAACCCACAATTTCCTTTATTTTGTCAGTTACCTCTACTTTTGCCTTTGAGAATTAAACATGCCGTGCTTTAAACATGAAACTAGCGGGTAAACAAAATATTAATATGACATTATCATATATTAATGCACAGTGGTGGAGTTAGGTGTAGGCCTACCAGAGGGGGCTGGTGGGAGGAGCTGTAGGAGGACAGGCTCATTGTAATGACTAGAATGGAATAAAGGGAACGGATATGGTTTCCATATGTTTGATGTTTTTGATACTTTCCCATGATTCCATTCCAGCCATTACAATGAGCACGTCCTCCTATGGCTCCTCCCACCAGCCTCCACTGAGGCCTACCTTTTAGTCTTTGAATTCATAGTATTCAGAGGGCGTCCTGACTGCATGTGCCACTTATTCATTCTCAATTTCTTAGCGGGTATGTTGAGAGCTTTCAACTAATTTCACACATAATCCAAATCCAAATTGATGAGGTGTTTCATTGCAAACGAACGACAAGAGAAACGTTTAGTTTAAGCACTGAGCATAATTAATTGACAACTAGAAATATAAAAGCTCTGATATGTACATAGATTGTTGATTAAACATTCACTCGATTACTAATTTAGGTTGATTTTTTACTGATGGAATGGTGAACAAGTTGAAGAAGAGAGGTTTCAAAACAAATGTGATGAGCCTTGGGTATATGTTTATATGCTTGCTGTGATGTGAATATTCTGATGTATAGGATGATGTGAATATTTTCATAATGGTCTACTGGATGGAAAGCAAGGCACAGCGTAATCATTTGAACACTTCATAGACAGAGATGTGAAATCCTGTGGCTTCCATCACTGAATTTATCATTATCCTAATCTCGATTGCTAACACACAAAAATGTATAGTGTAAGCCATCCTCACGAATTTAGCCAATTCCCAGCAGAAAGACCTTGTACCCCAGTCTATAAACACTATTTTTCCACATTTCTCTGGTCCATTCACACTTTGCAAAAGTCTAAACACACCTCTCACTATAAGACACAGTTGTCATTTAGAAAACACTGCCGTTCAATAAGTAAACTCAAACCAGCGCAATTCAAACACCCTTAACAAGCAATTGTCCAGGTGTAAGCACTAACGACCAAAAATACTCAACAACCAATCAGGGGATTGGAATGAATAAAAAGGGCAACAGGTAAACTCACCTGTGTTTCAGAATCATGATGCAAACATCAGAGAACGAGGCAGAGGAATGATAAGAATAGGAGGAGGAGGAGGACAAGGCAGAGGCAGAGGCAGAGGCAGAGGCAGAGGCAGAGGCAGAGGCAGAGGAATGATAAGAATAGGAGGAGGAGGAGGACAAGGCAGAGGCAGAGGCAGAGGCAGAGGCAGAGGCAGAGGCAGAGGAATGATAAGAATAGGAGGAGGAGGAGGAGGACAAGGCAGAGGCAGAGGCAGAACAATCTCAAATGAGATCCGTGCTACAGTAGTGGACCATGTTGTTGTACACGGTATGACAATGATGGAAGCTGGGCTGAGAGTACAGCCAAACCTGAGCCGTTTCAGTGTTGCATCGATTGTCTGGACTTTCAGAGATGAAAACAGAAACCATACTATGAAGTTGTACTTTCCTGTACTATACGTACCATGAAACTATATGCATTACTAAACGTACCATGAAACTATATGCATTACTAAACGTACCATGAAACTATATGCATTACTAAACGTACCATGAAACTATATGCATTACTAAACGTACCATGAAACTATATGCATTACTAAACGTACCATGAAACTATATGAATTACTAAACGTACCATGAAACTATATGCATTACTAAACGTACCATGAAACTATATGCATTACTAAACGTACCATGAAACTATATGCATTGCTAAACGTACCATGAAACTATATGCATTACTAAACGTACCATGAAACTATATGCATTACAGTAGCAGAATCAGACAATACAAGAAAATGACATGAAGTTGAGGATTCCTAATGTCAATAATGTGTGACAACGTCAAACACTGTTTGTTTGCAGTATTGAAAGACAACCAGTTGTTGGTGGTAGACCAAGCATTTTTCCTGAGGCCCAAGTCAACGCCATCGTGAACATGGTTGTGGTAAACAACCTCATACGCCTCAGAGAAAGATTGACATTTTCCAAAATATAGAGAGTCAGTATTTCAACAATTGATCACATCCTTCGGGGCAACCATATGTGCATGAAACAAGTGTACCGGGTTCCATTCGAGAGGAACTCAGAGAGCGTGAAAGAGCTGCGTTTCCAATATGTTCAGGTGTGTGTTTACATGTATTCCATAATATGTGTGTAAATATCAACTATTGTACTATGTAGGCTACAGATAACTTACATGTTGTGATATCGTTTTCTTGGCTTACTGTAACAATACTGGATTGGCTTAATTGAAATGTAATGTAATCAAATCTCATACAGACAATACTCCAGCTTGATGCCAGTGAAACCTTGCATGAGTTCGTCTTTGTGGATGAGGCAGGATTCAACCTCACAAAGCGAAGACGAAGAGGGCACAACGTCCCTGGCCAGCGTGGGCGTAATGTTACACTTTGTGCAGCCATCAGCAACCATGGACTCCTTCATCGCCATGCTACTCTTGGCCCATATAACACTCAACGTCTTCAGACTTTTCCGGATGGCCTACGGGAAGCTCTTTTTCAACATGCCCAGAGAGAAGTGCAGCCTTGTTATGTTGTTTGGGACAACGTACGTTCTTGAATGATCCAAGATTCACAAACGTGTTCCTCCCACCATACTCTCCTTTCCTCAGTCCGATTGAGGAGTTCTTCTCAGCATGGCGGTGGAAGGTCTATGACAGAAATCCCTATGTACAGGACAACCTTCTCCAAGCCATGGAGGGAGCTTGTGGGGACATTGCTGTGGAGTCCTGTCAGGGATGGCTCAGGCCTTCCAGGGCATTTTTCCTCCGCTGTTTGGCTAGGGAAAACACAGCCTGCGATATTGATGAAAATCTCTGGCCTGACCCTGGTCGGAGACAGGATGCTGACCCAGAATGAACTGTTATTGCTATTACAGTACTGTAGCGTTACCTAGGTGAAAATGCTCTATTTCTTTCCTTGTTTTCTTGTCCTTCTTTTTTTACCACCAATTCCAGTTAGGTGACTTTGTGTTGGTGACTTACAGTACATTACTGTGACCTCCACAGTGACAAGCATGATTGTTCAACAAACAATTGCAGTACTGTACTGTAGAATGTTTGAATGGGAAAATAAACATCCTGTAAGAAGGACAATTGTCGTACTTGTGTGATTGTATGATTCACATCGTATCAAACTCATGGAGTGGAACATATCTGAAATTCAGGGACACGTTATAGTTATTGGTTCATGAAAACCTTTTTATAGTAGTTTTTTAAATTCCTCCCAGCAGTGTGTGAAGGGTATTCAGAAGGTTGATTGTATTTGATGGTTTTGTGTGTAATTTGAATGCAAAGTTTGGTTTCTACGACAGATAATATAGTTTTGACTACAATGTTTACTTTTGGGTCAAAAGTCAAGGGTTCGTCCAAAATGGTGTGAGTGTCAAGACGTGTGTTTAGGGTTTTGAGAAAACGTAGTTCACATTCAAGAAATGTGTGTTAGCACTTGAGGAAAAACTAACAGTTAGCCTATTTGTGTTCCTAGTATGACTATTAATAGATGCAATCATTTCAAGATTATATTGTTGCAGGATGTTTAGTGTAAATGTGACAGCGGTTATCATGTTTATTTATTGACCCTCATTTCACCAGGTAAGATGACTGAGAACATATTCTCTGTTAGAGCAATGACCTGGTGTAGAGTTACAGGGTGGAGGAGAGGGGATGAATGAGCCAATTGGATGATTTTTAGCTGATAGGAGTGGAAACCGGTGTGGTCGTCTGCTGCAATAGCCCATCCGTGACAAGGACAAATTGTGTAAAAAACAGTCGAAGACGCTCGTTCACCCTTACTGATATCAATAATTGGTGGCGTGATCCACTAATGCTTAAAGCCCAGAGATGGCAAGGTTTTTATTTGAGGAAAGCACACTCCACTGTTGGTTCTTGAGGCACGTAACGAAGTCGATGATTATAAAAATGCATAGAAAACGTTGTAAATATAAGTGCAGCCTACACGTCTATGTAATTTAGCCTTAATTAGCGATGATTACTTATGTAGCAGTGCCGGTAGCCTATGTGTCGGTCTGCAAGAGGTTTTCTCTTCACAACACACTACCACAATTAGTGTAGGCCTGGATTTGAATAGTAGCCTTAGCCTACAGTGTGCCACCCCACCGAGCCTTGTCAAGTGAATGATTGAGGACATTTATTTTGTATGTTTTCTATACTAGACCTAATAGCCTATTCGAGGAAAGAAGCAGGCTTGCTCTTGCTAATTACTGAATCACTTTGGCCGATTTATGATAACATTGTTGCACTGATGCATTGCAAATATGATAATGTGAGGAAGCCCAGTGGCCGAGATGGATTTTGGCCGACATGCTCATTTTCTCATCGATTAATTTTTTTATCTCAATACAGTTTTCTGTTACCAAAACTACAATCTGTTACGAACAGAGTGGACTAAGTTGTCTAGACTTTACCCTTTGTCAAAGTTTTTTTAAATTATGTTGTTTAGAAGGAGTGCAAGGGCGAATTGAGTTACTGCACACGCGCAATACACAGAGTAGGCGTTCCCTAACGGAAATACGCAAATACATGCTAGAACTTTCCATTAGGATCTTGGTAGCTTGTGCTTGGCTTTTCCCTCCTCCTTGCTTGTTCTGCCCACTATGATTCATTTGCTCCCATTGGAAACGACAGGCTGTGGACTTTCTTGGGTTAGTTATTCCTCTAGTGTGGATACTCACCAACAAGTGAGTCCGGACTTGCGATAATCTTCTTAAATAACTAACATGGTTATTGCAACACTTCCATCTGTAGGATGATAACGAGAGTGCTTGACTTAAGGAAAGTGTTTGTTGATGTCCAGGGATCATCAACCAGATGTTTTTCTTGAGAGGATGGTCTGGGGGCTGGAACATAATTACAAATCATTTGTATACTGTTTGACTAATAACTAATAATTTCAAATCTTGCTTACATTTGTATGTGATCAAGTGTCTCTCTATTATGCATGGGAAGACCTCTCAGTTAAAATCACTTTTGAGACAGAGAAACTGTTTAATTTATATGATTTATCTAATGTCCGCAAGTATGGCCCCAGTATGTTCAAGTGCCCACCTTGCTAACATAAGACACTATAAATCAAGGATAGTTGAAATCACAGTGTTACGTTTTTTGGGGATAAATTTACAATACTTTGAGTTATCTTAAACCACGAGTGGGATACACTCCCTGGAGTTAGTGTTGATAACTCAAAGTATTAATTGGGACAGAGTACTTTTAACACCATTAAGAGCAGTGGCGACCCATCATTCAGCTCCACTTGTTTTGATTCCCACCTGTTAAGCCCAAAAAAAAAAGCCTGTTTTATTTTGAGCCTGTTGAGCTGTTTTGCATGTTATTTTGGCATTAATACGTGTCACATATTAGTTTGCAAACAATGTAAAACATTTTTTATAAAACCGCATATAAACCTGGTCTCTTTTGTGCTTTCTTGAGTAAGGCAGCTCCAAAATGCAGGTGTTTCAGCCTAGCTCAATGCTTTCTGTGGTGGTGGAGAGTAGGGGTTGCTAATGTAATATATGGATAGTTGGGGTTGCTAATGTTCTCTAGTTGCGCCGTGATTGGCTCAGTGTTTTGTCACTTATGGGGACACTACGTCACCGCAAAATCTACAGGTAGAGAAAAAAAAACTTCAAGCCCCTTGGGTGCTGCCATAGAGTTAAATTAGAAGTGCCCATCCAAGAAGGCTCAAGTTCATTGGCCATAGATAGAATGACGTCAAATCACATTATAGATTTGATTTGAATGATCATGTCAACATCATATGTTCAAAATCTTAGCTAGCAAGCTAGCAGTAATCATCATGAATCAAGTCGACATTCTACTGGCAAATCCATTTCAATCCTTGTCATATGAAGATAAATAATAAAGAGAACCTCTGCAGTATTTTGTTTATTTATGTACTGGGCAGAACTGAAAAAGCGTGTGCGAGCAAGGAGGCCTACAAACCTGACTCAGTTACACCAGTTCTGTCAGGAGGAATGGGCCAAAATTCACCCAACTTATTGTAGGAAGCTTGTGGAAGGCTACATGAAACATTTGACCCAAGTTAAACAATTTAAAGGCAATGCTACCAAATACTAATTGAGTGTATGTAACCTTCTGACCCACTGGGAATGTGATGAAAGAAGTAAAAGCTGAAATACATCATTATCTCTACTATTATTCTGACATTTCACGTTTTTAAAATAAAGTGGTGATTTTAACTGACCTAAGACAGGGAATTTTTACTAGGATTAAATGTCAGGAATTGTGAAAAACTGAGTTTAAATGTACTTGCCTAAGGTGTATGTAAACTTCCGACTTCAACTGTATATTCTCAATCCATTCCTTACTTAGATTTATGTGTATTTGGGTATATGTTGTGAAACTGTTATATATTACTTGTTAAATATTACTGCACTGTCAGAGCTAGAAGCACAAGTATTTCACAACACCCGCAATAACATCTGCTAACCACGTGTATGTGACCAATAACGATTTGATTTGATTTGAGATAAAACATCGGTGCTCATCGGCCATTGGACATAAACATTACACAACAAGTTGGAAATCGCAAATTCAACAATGAGTGGTTTGGAAGGAATCAGTGGCTAACTGCAAGCATTGCAAAGCAATTCACTAGCCTGCTATTCAGTGGAATGGGTGTGTGGTCCAAGTCTGGGTTTAAGGGTCTCTTTTCTACACAGTCATCTACTGAAAATGAGCATAATTTCACATGCATAATACAAATTTTGACATGCATGGCAACTCACGCTGAGAGTGAAATTAGCTTGTCAAGACTCTGGGAAGAGTTAAATATACTCTGTTCAGAGGTTGGGAGAAGTACTGTATGTCTGAGACACAATGCCACATCTTCTTTCAATTGTCTGCTCATCTAGCACTGACAGTGTATAAATAAACTAAATTATACACAGTAGCATCTCATAAAAACCAGTCATATACACTGGACTGGGTTTGGTTTGTTATGATGAGAAGACAAGTTAAACAGACGTTGTTTACTGAAAATCAAGTATTTGATTCAAATTCTCCGGCACCTGCCTTTCACAGTCAGTAAAACATAATGATATTCATCAAACTGAACACAATTTATTCAGTTGAAAAAACAACCAACAGGGTGAATATCTCACCTTTTGTTCAATTTGCTTTTACTCATTATCAAGGGTCACAGTATGATTGAAATGTGCTATAAAAACAGATAGTTTCCCTGTGTTTTAATGGCATCAGGGATCCATGGGGAGAGGAATTTAGAGTCAACAAACATCAGCCATAAATGACACATTAGAGGCTGAATATCAACGCTCTTATGAAATAGCTGTCCATTGTGGGTTCACAGTCATTTTGCAATTTTGTTCTTAGCAATTACAGTAGCTAAACCATTGCTGCACTCAGATGTTATTAATAATTATGTGAGTCAAAGGCCTACTATCAATGATTATGGACATGAAGGGGGAGGATGATTACTGTGGGCAAAGCAATATTATGCTCCAATTTTTCACCATCCAGGTAAAGTAAAGTAATTTCACACAGAGAATATGGCAAATATGCAACTTTGGTTTCAGCAGTGAAGTCCCTCATGTAATTCACACTCTTACATAACATTTATTATATCCTTGACACTTCAATACATAATACTGTAATTTTAATTCTTAATGTGTGCTCAGTAATACCATAGAGGTTAAATGTCTTTGTTGACCCCATATTGAATTTTTCATAGGCTTCCATCCCATGGTATATTAAATAGAATTGAATAAAGGGATGAAAAAAGGTTTTCTGAGCACATTCCCCACCTTTCACTCTCTAAATCTGAACACACACTCTCCTATTGATTCATAAAATATCAATATCACCTCCCAGAAAAATCCCACAGGCTTTCTACTATGAAGGACGAGAAAAGGAAACTCCCACATTGTCATGAGTGTGTGTGGGGAGAGACCAAGACGCAGCGCAGGGATAGTAGTTCGACATAGTTTTATTTGTATTATTATTATGTATAAATGAAACAACTGGCGAACTACAGGACACAAAAACACGAATCGACTAAACGTCACGTTCACAAAAACGCACGAAATGAACGGACGTAAAAAAGGGCACACTTACTTCACCGTGACTGCGACATAAGACGACAACGACCCACACCCGAGTGAAGGACAGACTCAACATATATGGGATCCCTAATTAGAGACAATGCGTTGCAGCTGCCTCTAATTAGGGATCCACCCCAAACCCCACACAGATACAGAAAAGAAGGACACTGTCAGACTCTGACCATAGCTACATAGAGAAGCAAATAGGCTTCTCTATGGCCAGAGCCTGACAGTACCCCCCCCCCCCCAAGGCGCGAACTACCGGACGCCAAAAAACCCCAAAAACAAACACACAAAACAGGGGGGGTTAATGGGAGGGAAGACTAGTCCCTCGGGGGCGGCTCTGGCTCCGGCGAAGTGGACAGTTTTGTCCCATGCCCCTTCCTTATAACCGGTCCCGGGCTGGGTACCCGGGCAAACGGCTCCGGCCAAGGAGCGGGACATTTAACCGGGCCTGGTGGGGTAAACGGCTCCGGCCATAGAGCAGGGAAAACAGCCGAGCCCGGACTGGGCACCGGTGGGGCAAACGGCTCCGACCATGGAGCGGGGAAAACAACCGGGCCCGGACTGGGCACCGGTGGGGCAAACTGCTCCGGCCATGGAGTGGGGAAAACAACCGGGCCAGGACTGGGCACCGGTGGGGCGGACTGCTCAGGCTCTGGAGCGGGGAACACAACCGGGCCCGGACTGGGCACCGGTGGGGCAAACGGCTCCGGCCATGGAGCGGGGAAAACAACCGGGCCAGGACTGGGCACCGGTGGGGCGGACTGCTCAGGCTCAGGAGCGGGGAACACAACTGGGCCCGGACTGGGCACCGGTGGAGCGGACTGCTCTGGCACTGGAGCGGAGCAGACGGCTGGACCCGGAATGGGTACCGGTGGAGCGGACTGCTCTGGCACTGAGGCGGAGCAGACGGCTGAACCCGGACTGGGTACCGGTGGAGCGGACTGCTCTGGCACTGGAGCGGAGCAGACGGCTGGACCTGGAATGGGTACCGGTGGAGCGGACTGCTCTGGCACTGGAGCGGAGCAGACGGCTGAACCCGGATTGGGAACCGGTGGAACGGACTGCTCTGGCTCAGGAGCGGAACAGACGGCTGAACCCGGACTGGGTACCGGTGGAGCGGACTGCTCTGGCACTGGAGCGGAGCAGACGGCTGGACCCGGATTGGGTACCGGTGGAGCGGACTGCTCTGGCACTGAGGCGGAGCAGACGGCTGGACCCGGATTGGGTACCGGTGGAGCGGACTGCTCTGGCACTGAGGCGGAGCAGACGGCTGGACCCGGATTGGGTACCGGTGGAGCGGACTGCTCTGGCACTGGAGCGGAGCAGACGGCTGGACCCGGATTGGGTACCGGTGGAGCGGACTGCTCTGGCACTGAGGCGGAGCAGCCGGCTGGACTCGGATTGGGTACCGGTGGAGCGGACTGCTCTGGCACTGAGGCGGAGCAGACGGCTGGACCCGGATTGTGGACCTTCGCTGGAGGTTCCGGGCTACAGACCTTCGCTGGAGGTTCCGGGCTACGGGCCGTAGATGACGGCTCAGGGCTGCTGGCCTTCGCTGGAGGTGGCGGGCTGCTGACCTTCGCTGGAGGTGCTCGTCTGTCCATTAGCCTCAGCACTAGTACCCGTCGGCGCTTAAAGTCCCTCTCCTCCTCTATCTCCTGGAGGAGTGGGTCCTTCTGAGCGCAACCCAGGCTCTCCACCACCTCGTCTGCTCCTCCTCCAGGTATTTATAGAACCCCTCGGGCTTCTCCCGATCCTGATCTGTGGGCAGACAAAGTGGTGGGCGATTCTCCGTCTTCAGCCTCTCCGGGCTCTGGCTGCTCACCGATGGTGTGGTGCTCGCAGCCACAACGGACCTTTGCTTTTCCATCCTCCTCCATTGCGCCAAAAACCTCCCACGGTCCTCAGGGCTCACCCTAGGCCACGTCGGAACTGGTACTGGCGTTAACTCCTCTTGGTCCGTCTCTCCCCAGTCGCGCTGCTGGGTCTCGCAGGGGTGGGTCGTTCTGTCACGAGTGTGTGTGGGGAGAGACCAAGACGCAGCGCAGGGATAGTAGTTCGACAGTTTTATTTTAATTATTATTATGTATAAATGACACAACTGGCGAACTACAGGACACAAAAACACGAATCGACTAAACGTCACGTTCACAAAAACGCACAAAATGAACGGACGTAAAAAAGGGCACACTTACTTCACCGTGACTGCGACATAAGACGACAACGACCCACACCCGAGTGAAGGACAGACTCAACATATATGGGATCCCTAATTAGAGACAATGCGTTGCAGCTGCCTCTAATTAGGGATCCACCTCAAACCCCACACAGATACAGAAAAGAACGACACTGTCAGACTCTGACCATAACTACATAGAGAAGCAAATATGTTTCTCTATGGCCAGAGCCTGACACACATTCGAACACACTGTCTGATTGGATAATCCCCAAACAGCATACAAACCTGCTTACTATTTATTTTAATTTCTATTTCATGGATCTAACTTCCAACTTTTTCTGGAGTTCCATGGAGTTCATTATGAACTGTTATCCAAATAAATCTTGGTACCTGTGTACGTGTTCGACAAATCGAACAAACCAAGTCATCAATAACATCAATATTACAGTGTATTTGTGTCAACATAATGTTCATAAGTGTCATGGACATTCACAAATTCACAAATTCCACGTCTCTCCTGGCTTTGATGCGCTCACAGGACAGTCTGCTGCATCCTTTTAGATACTAAATACTGTAGAGGAATTAGCATTACATTCATATGAGAGCTTTGGAAAAACCCCAAGGTGTTTTGTCTGTATAATAACCACTGTTGTTCTAACCCCCCAAAGGGCCCCTCTTATCTACTCATGTGACCAGGCAGACCCAATCAAGCGCATTAGCCGCCTATTACAGATGGCATATGCTTCCTAAAAGTCCACCCTGCCATAATTATACCAGTGCAGGACAGCCTCCTGAGAGGAGGATAATCGGCGCTGATGAGATTATACATTCCCTTGGGGTTATGTTGGGAAAGTGAGGGGATGACGGAGACACGAAGCAGTTTACTTTTGGAGGTGAGTAGCTGGGTTTTGAGGAACAACTGCACCGCTCGCCTTCTAATATGGAGTCCTCACAAAATTGTTTTTACTAATGACACCTAATTTCATGAGGTTTAATTGTTATTTGCACAGTGTATAACTGTTGGTCAACGATGTTACTCAAAGAAAACTTCTGTACATCTGATAGGGTTTGGTTTGCTTGTTGACATGGATTTTGATACTGATGATAAACTGGAATGAAGTTGGTTTTCTGCACTCATACTCATACAGCAGCGACCTCTTTGGCTGTATTTACACAGGCATTTACATACTGACATTTTGCCACCAATTGGACTTTTGACCAATCAGATCAGATCTTTTAACCAATCAGTTCAGATCTTTTAACCAATCAGTTCAGATCTTTTGCCCATAATTGGGCTGCCTGTGTAAACGCAGCCTTTGAATCAGAAGCTGAAAATAAGTAATGTTGTTCTCATAAAACAATGTTCACAGTATTGTTTTGATTTGTTACCAAACTTCACCAAAAAATTGCCTGTTTCAGAGAAATATCATTCAATCTCACATACTGACACAGCTTCTCACATGAAATGGCAGCTATTTCACAAACAAAAAAACTCTGTAGCTTTTTTTAACAGTCTACAGAACATGATCTTGAAAACCGAGGAGAAGAACAGGTCTCTGTGGTATTGTCCACTTTTAGACATACACCCCACCAGCATTCCTCTCAGAGGCAAGCTATGTTTACCTATCAACTTTGAGTCACAGTTGCATCAAGCGTTTTGACAGGAAGTGAAACAAACGAAGCCTGGTCACGGACTGTTGGGCTGGGCGGCCGCTGCTTGAACAGGGTTCATATCATTCTAGAAATAGAACTTCTGAAGTGATATTATTGTAAAATTCATGTTTAAAGTTGAATGAATAGAAGGAAATGTCCTGACACAGAATGTGAAATATGTTGGTAAACATGGTGTGTATTGTCCATTAATGTGCTAAATGATCTTATGATCTGAAATAGCAAACTGAAATAAATAATATCATCCAAAAAATTGGTCCCATAGCTACTTTGAGTCCCTTCAAAGGTACAGAATGTGCTGCAATAAATAAATAACAAGTCAGTGAGCTCGACAGCAGTGCATCATTGTATCTGTGTGGAAGAGGTTTAAAAAAGCACACCATCAAAGAAATGCCAGGCAGCCTGTCAGCTTTCCTGGGGCTTTTACTGAACACTCTCTCTCTCGCCCCCTCTCCCTCCTACCTGCCCCACAACACCCCTCCCTCCCCCATCAGAGGTAAGGGCCACAGTGCTCATGGCAGGGTCAGCTAACCCTGTGTTTATGCTGCCAGGGAAACAGCTTCCTCCCACCTCTAAATTAAAACAGTGTCGGCAACCTTCTGAGGGGTGCTTTACCCAGCTCTCTTCCCTCCACATGCTCTCTGTGACTCCCACCTGCCCCTGGGCCAGCCAGTCAGATGGGGCCTGGCGCTTAGCTAGCATACGAGACAAGCAGTGCCAATAGAGGTATAGCTAATTGATTCCTATACACGGTACACATGGTAGTTCATTATCTTCTTCATAGAACTCATGGAACAATGTAGTGGCATTCAGCGCATGGTATTGTTCTTCATTCAAACCACATTGTAAATTACTGAAGTTTAGAGTCAAGGTTAATTATGGATGTAACAGCACTGTAATTATCACTGACGCAAAATATCTGTGTAATATTTTTTTTTTTTTTAACGCTGGTGGAAACTTGATAAACGAAAACCCAAGGATGCACAACATTGTCACTGCAAGATTTGCTCTTTTTTTCCTTGAGGTTAGCCTTTAACTATCTGTGGTTTTTATGAGCAACGGAGCTGATCACATTGGATCAACGTCTCTACAGTGGGATGAATCCCACAGGGGAACACTTGTACTTGAGCCTTTCCTGGCAGAGCTAGCCTGAGGGCTTCTAGGTAACTTTCTTTCTGACATACAGTACATCCACATTTTTATTTTATTTTATTTAACCTTTATTTAACAAGTCAAGTCAGTTAAGAACAAATTCTTATTTACAATGACGGCCTACCAAAAGGCAAAAGACCTCCTGCGGGGACGGGGGCTGGGATTAAAAATAAATAAATAAATACAATATAAATATAGGACCAAACACACATCACGACAAGAGAGACAAAACAACACTACCTAAAGAGAGACCTAAGACAACAACGTAGAAAGGCAGCAACACTGATGAGAAGGCTGCACACTGAGTTGTGATGTTCAAGTTCAAAACCCATGAGCTCCAGACACAAAGTAAAGCTGTCGTAACTGTTATATAATATGCACATGGAGAGTCGGCCCTCTGGTCATCCATTCTGAGGGGATGGGAGGTTTGTGTATTTGTCACATGTGCCGAACACAACAGGTGTAGACCTTACAGTGAAATGTTTGCTTACAAGGCCTTAACCAATAATGCAGTTTGAAGAAAAATAAGTGTTAAGTAAAAAATAGAGAAGGAAAAGTAAAAAATAACTAAAGCATGAGTAAAATAACAGTAGAGGTCATTGAGGTAACTAAGGTAACCAGGAGTGAGGGAACAATATAATAGAACCATATGAAGTATGAGGAAGGAACTCACTAAAGCCCAATAGACTTTCTTTACAGGAGTCCAAAGTCATTTTGTAAGAACTCAATTCCATGATGTTTTATTTACTTACTCTGTAATGTGTTTCCCAGTGATTGATGTGGGCTCGTGAGACATCACTGTATCCGCAAGAGGTTTCATCCAGAATTTACAGTAAAGCTACCACAATCCCTACACGATCAACACGGAGTTAAATGGCCAGTGCTGGCTGCAGTCTCAGTGATGACAGGGGGGGGGAGTGGTAATTGAAGCAGGTTCAAAGATGAGGACAGACACAAACCAAAGACCCTGTTGGAATACTAGCCTCCTCCTACAATCCCACAGTCTATTCTCTGACTTGCTCTGACTTGTACTGGAGGTTTTTGATTTGATCTTGTCCAGTACTGTATGAATAAGGCGACCAAGCCAACAACTTCCTCTGATGTTAGATAATTGGGGTTTTGCTGTTATTATCATAAGTCATGTCAAAGACAGAAGAAAGGAGTCTCACGGTGTATACAGATCCTTCACCCTGTTACATACAGTTAATTCAGAAAGTATTCACACCCCTTGACTTTTTCCACATTCTGTTACGTTACAGCCTTATTCTAAAATTGATTAAATTACATTTTTTCCTCATCAATCTACACAAAATATCCCATAATGACAAAGCGGAAACAGATTTTTGGAAATGTATTAAAAATAAAAAACAGAAATACCTTATTTACATAAGTATTCAGACCCTTTGATATGAGACTAGAAACTGAGCTCAGGTGCATCCTGTTTCCATTGATCATCCTTGAGATGTTTCTACAACGTGATTGGAGTCCACCTGTGGTAAATTAAATTGATTGGACATGATTTGACCTGTCTATATAAGGTCCCACCGTTGACAGTGCATGTCAGAGCAAAAACCAAGCCATGAGGTCAAAAGAATTGTCCGTAGAGCTCTGAGACAGGATTGTGTCGAGGCACAGATCTGGGAAAGCGTACCAAAACATTTCTGCAGCATTGAAGGACCCTCAAGAAGTGGCCTCTATCATTTTTAAATGGAAGAAGTTTGGAACCACCAAGACTCTTCCTAGAGCTGGCCGCCCGGTCAAACTGAGCAATCGGGGGAGAAGGGACTTGGTCAGGGATGTGACCAAGAATCCGATGGTCACTCTGACAGAGCTCCAGAGTTCCTCTGTGGAGATGGGAGAACCTTCCAGAAGGACAACTATCTCTGCAGCACTCCACCAATCAGGCCTTTATGGTAGAGTGGCCAGACGGAAGCCACTTCTCAGTAAAAGGCACATGAGAGCCCACTTGAAGTTTGCCAAAAGGCACCTAAAGGACTCTCAGACCATGGGAAACAAGATTCTCTGGTTTGATGAAACCAAGATTTAACTCTGAATGCCAAGTATCACGTCTGGAGGAAACCATCCCTACGGTGAAGCATGGTGGTGGCAGCATCATGCTGTGGGGATGTTTTTCAGCGGCAGAGACTGGGAGACTAGTCAGGATCGAGGGAAAGATGAACAGAGCAAAGTACAGAGAGATACTTGATGAAAACCTGCTCCAGAGTGCTCAGGACCTCAGACTGGGGTGAAGCTTCACCTTCCAACAGAACAGCGACCCTAAGCACACAGCCAAGACAACGCAGGAGTGGATTTAGGACAGGTCTCTGAATGTCCTTGAGTGGCCCAGCAAGAGCCCAGACTTGAACCCGATCTAACATCTCTGGAGAGACCTGAAATAGCTGTGCAGTGACGCTCCCCATCCAACCTGACAGAGCTTGAGATGATCTGCAGAGAAGAATGGGAGAAACTCCCCAAATACAGGTGTACCAAGAAGACACAAGGCTGTAATCACTGCCAAAGGTGCATCAACAAAGCACTGAGTAAAGGGTCTGAATACTTAAGTAAATGTTTCAGGGGTGGGGTTTTATATGTTTGCAAAAATAAAAAAAAACTGTTTTTTCTTAGTCATTATGGAGTTGTGTCTGTAGATTGATGAAAAAAAAACAAACAATTTAATCAATTTTAGAACAAAGCTATAACGTAACAAAATGTGGAAAAAGTCAAGGGGTCTGAATACTTTCCGAATTCACTGTACATACATTATTATTTAATACAGGTGCAGTGTTAATATATTAATACATTTTTTAAAATGATCATGATTGAACACACAACATTAACAAAACTGATACTAGTACCTGTCAACAATCTGAATTGATGGTTTTGAGAATGTTTAATTGAAATCACTCTAACCCATGAAACAGTGTGTGCCTGATTTGACACTGACACCCATTTGAAGCTGTATGAACATGTTTAACATGCTGAAACAGATGGCAGGTATGAGAATCTTCAACGAGACAGATGGGCATGGCAGCGGAAAAAGCTCCTTGTAAGAACTGAGTGCTTATTTTTATGCTACAAAAATGCTTTTTCCACAGGAATCATGCAGAAATGGATTTCGCCATTTAATTTCTATCTGAATTACTGCTAGGCATACTGAATGTTCAAACACTTTCAATACCTCCACACCAAACAAATCCTCATTACATTAATACAGGCCAGTATTCTGCAGGTTTAAGGTAAATACTGTAAGTAGTGTGTATCGTCCAGGGCAATGAAGTAGCCACTGGCCATCATGGGTCAACAGAACCTGCATCAGAACAAGTGTCACTCAGCCTTTATCTTCATCTGACGTAAATGTCAGCCACCCCCTCCCCTCCTCCATGGCCACGTCCCAGTGTCTACGGTGGTGGCCATCTATCTCCATAGATATTTCTTCTCAATAGTCCACTTCATTTGGAAATGATGCACGGACATTGAAACGAATATGAAATCCATCCTATTGGACTACTGCGGACATTAAACTAGCTAATCGCTCCCATATGTCTGAGAACTCAAAAATAAAATAATGTATTTTAACAGTTCCTTGGATTTTCACCTAGAAAGAACTGTACAGTATAATTACAGTATAGTTGTGTGGTGACAATGGTTGCTTGAGGCTAAGAGGGGAGACTTGAATCAATGAGCCATGAGGTGTGCAAATTACCCCCATTACTGTTTGATGTAGCTCATTAGTCCACAATGCATCTGATTAAAATCATATTATGTAGTAAAAAGACCCCTCCCCTTTTCCAGATGTATTTGTACTGTGTGGTTGTGGTTGTGAGGGTAGGCAACAACACCTCCGCCATGCGGACCCTGAATACGTGGGACCCTCAGGGGTGCGTGCTTAGTCCCCTGCTGTACTCCCTGTTCACCCACAACTGCGTGGCCATGCACGACTCCTACACCATCGTTAAGTTTGCTGACGATACGATGGTGGTAGGCCTGATCATCAACGACGATGAAACAGCCTATAGGGAGGAGGTCAGAGACCTGGCAGTGTGGTGCCAGGACAAAAACATCTCCCTCAACGTCAGCAAGGAGCTGATCGTGGACTACAGGAAACGGAGGGCCGAGCACGCCTCCATTCACATCGACAGGGCTGTAGTGGAGCGGGTCGAGAGCTTCAAGTTCCTCTGTGTCCACATCACTAAGGAATTAACGTGGTCCAAACACACCAACACAGTCGTGAAGAAGGCACGACAACACCTCTTCCCCCTCAGGAGGCTTGGGCCCTCAGATCCTCAAAACGTTCTACAACTGCGCCATTGAGGAAGGCCCTAAAAATTGTCAAAGACTCCAGCCACCCAAGTCATAGACTGTTCTCTCTGCTACTGCATGGCAAGCAGTAGTGATGCACCAAGTCTGGAACCAAAAGGACCCTGAACAGCTTCTACCCCCAAGCCATGAGACTGCTAAATAGTTAGTTAAATAGTTAACCAATAGCTACCCAGACTGCATTGACCACCTTTTGACCACCAACTATTTTGACTCCACACATAAGCTGCTGCTACTGTTTATTATCTGTCCTGTTGCCTAGTCACTTTATCCCTACCTATATGTACATATCAACCTCAATGACCTCGTACCCCTGCATATCGACTCGGTACTGGTACCCCGTGTTTATAGCCAAGTCATAGTTACTCATTGCTATTATTTTTTAATTTTTCTCTCTGCATTATTGGGAAGGGCCCCTAAGTAAGCATTTGTTGGGCTATACCTGTTGTTTACAAAGCATGTGACAGATAACGTTTGATTTGATTTGATTTGAGAGGACAATGCAGATTAATACGGGTCTGAGGAAGTAGAGATGAAGCCAGACATTCACCTCCTGTTACCAAAATCAAATACAAAGACGTTTAAAAAAATAAAAAAAACTTTAAAGATGCATTTATTCAAGGCATTATAAACAAACAATTACCTTCTCAACTCTCCGGGCAGTTATGTGTTCATAGGCATTAAAAAAAATGTGCAGAAACATTGATGGAGGAAAAGCCTGTCAGTGAAAAAGGAAACTGAGAAAGATGTTATTTTGATCTAATTGCTCAGAAGCAGGGAGGTAGAGCAATCAGTACAGGATAGAGTTTGTATTTCCTCTGCTTTTTGTAGGCTTCCCACAAGGATTACTGGGTCATTAGTCTCCATAATCCCCCTGTGTTGACCTTGTCACAAATTGGCCTATTTGAACCATGACACAACTGACAAACAGACTCCATTGCCAAACGCTGTCAAAACAACTTTCGGTGGGTGGTGGGAGGGCTAGCTTTTTTGGGAGCAGATCTGATCCGTGAACAGATCTACATTCAACACAGTCCTCTGTGAACTATAGTCTGCTAATCAGCAAATCAAGTATCTATGATGCAAAGAAGCAGACCCTATACCATTGACTACACTATTAGCAGTTGGAAAACGCATCGTTCTACTGTATGCTGATGATATTCAGAAACCTAAAGCTGTATCGACATCATAGACTAACATGGTACTGTAGAGAAGCTATGCAACAAGTAACCTTATCCTCTTAAGCCACAGTATCTCATGATTTCCCCCTACAAACAATATGCCATAGATGTGACCTTTCAAATTCTTTGCTGTCAATCAATATTTGGATTAATAATCAATATTCTCTAAGCACAATTAGAGTGAAGGTGACTCGCTCAATGTGGGTGATCATGACTCGCTCAATGTGGGTGATCATGCATGTATTGTGGCATTTAGTCTTTTCAGAGAGTTCACATGTATTTATGTGTATACTGCTGTAGTTCTGAAGGTTATTTCAAGCTAAAAGGTTTCCTCTGTGAATTAAGATGTTCTGTTGCTGTAAGGGTGTTTGATGTTTTCTGGGCTGTAGTGGAACAGGTTGAAAGCTTCAAGATCCTTGGTGTCCACATCACCAACAAACTATCATGGTCCAAACACACCAAGACAGTCGTGAAGAGGGCACGACAAAGCCTATTCCCCCTCAGGAGACTGATAAGATTTAGCATGGGTCCTCAGATCCTCAAAAGGTTCTACAGCTGCACCATCGAGAGCATTCTAACTGGTTGCATCATCGCCTGGTACGGCAACTGCTCGTCCTCTGACCGCAATGCTCTACAGAGGGTAATGCGTACGGCCCAGTACATCACTGGGGCAAAGCTTCCTGCCATCCAAGACCTCTATACCATACTCTAGACCAACTGACTATCCTACCGATCCTTGACTTCGGCGATGTCATTTACAAAATAGCCTCCAATACTCTACTCAGCAAATTGGATGTAGTCTATCACAGTGCCATCCGTTTTGTTACCAAAGCCCCATATACTACCCACCACTGCGACCTGTACGCTCTCGTTGGCTGGCCTTCACTACATATTTGTAGACAAACCCACTGGCTCCAGGTCATCTATAAGTCTTCGCTAGGTAAATCCCCGCCTTATCTCAGCTCGCTGGTCACCATAGCAACACCCACCCGTAGCATGCGCTCCAGCAGGTATATTTCACTGGTCACCCCCAAAGCCAACACCTCCTTTGGCCACCATTCCTTCCAGTTCTCTGCTGCCAATGACTGGAACGAATTGCAAAAATCATTGAAGCTGGAGACTACCATCTCCCTCAGTAACTCTAAGCATCAGCTGTCAGAGAAGCTTTCCGATCACTACACCTGTATATAGCCCATCTGTAAATAGCCCACCCTACTACCTCATCCCCATATTTATTATTTTTGCTCATTTGTACTCCAGTATCTCTATTTGCACATCATCATCTGCACATCTATCACTCCAGTGTTAATGCTAAATTGTAATTATTTCGCCACTATGGCCTATTTATTGTCCTACCTTCCTAATCTTACTACATTTGCACACTCTGTATATAGATTCTCTATTGTGTTATTGACTGTATGTTTGTTTATTCTCATGTGTAACTCTGTGCTGTTTTTTGTCGCACTGCTTTGCTTTGTCTTGGCCAGGTCGCAGTTGTAAATGAGAACTTGTTCTCAACTGGCCTACCTGGTTAAATAAAGGTGAAATAAAAATAAATAAATAAATAAATACCAGGCGGTGTCAGAGGAAGGCCCTAAAAATGGTCAAAGACTCCAGCCACCCCAGTCATAGACTGTTCTCTCTGCTACCGCACGGCAAGCGGTACTGGAGCACCAACATAGGTCCAATGGGCTTCTTAACAACTTCTACCCCCAAGCCATAAGACTCCAGAACAGCTAATCAAATGGCTAACCGGACTACTTGCATTGTCCCCCCCCCTCCCCTTCTTTTACGCTGTTGCTTCTCTCTGTTAATTATCTATGCAGAATCACTTTAACTCTACCCACTGTGATGATCTGACTGAGGCCAGGCCCCAGAATCCTACAAGAGGGAGTGGAAGTGCCACAGTTGGGTCATCACATCAGGAGTGGGTTGTTGGTGATCCCCAATTGGAGACAGCTGTCCAGAGTTGTCTCTAATTGGGGATGCTATACAAACGCTCCACAATCCACCTGCGTTGTGGATCATTGTTTCGTGTTATGACTGTAGTGTTGCAGCACGGAAGTCATTTTGCTTTACTCTCCTTTTGATTATTGTTTTGCTCTTTCAGAGTTAATAGTAAGAGAATTCTATATAATAAAAGGAATGTCTCTACCAGAACGCTCCGCTCTTCGTCCCATTATTATGCAATGTGACACCCACATGTACATATTACCTCAATTACCTCAACTAATCTGTGCCCCTGCACATTGACTCTGTACCAGTACCCCCTGTATATAGCCTCGCTACTGAAATAACTGAGCAAATTTTACCAGAGAAGATTCAAACACCAAAGAAATCCCAGTAGCTTGAAAGAAGGCACAAAATGAACCATTACGTCAACAACCTTAAAATAGCTTGCACTGACAAAGTGTGAGACATTTATTTTTGAATAAATGTTGTAAAGTACTGTAAAAGAACAGTCCTAAAGGAGCATTAGGGAAGTCATCTATAACTAACATACTGAGATAAACTAAATATTGTCAAACCAGTGCTATTCTTGTCCATCGGTTTGAATGAAGGGCTATATCAAATAAAAACCCTGTGAAAGTCCTTGATATGAGGACATGGGTGCCTTGACATTTCCTTACAAAAATAATTCAGCCGGTATCAGTGTGAAAAGGTGAAAAAACACTTCTCTGAAAGGTCTATGAAGCCATAACCACACTTCATAAAGCATGCTATTTACTGAACATTTTGATGGTGTTACAGAAAAGGCCACCAGTATTTCAGTGCCCTTTATACCCATAACTTGATATATAGGCCCTTTAGGTCTTATATCTCAACCTTTTACCACTTTCTCACCCTCACTCTCTCCCTTCCTCACCTCCCATGTGTCCTGCACTTTTAGAGAAAAGGGTTTTAAAAAATGACAGCCGAAGATTCCTTTATGGTTCTAGGGATAGCACCATCTTTCCAGTGTGCATGTAGGTGTACTGTATATAAAGTGCAATCTAATTATTATAATTACCAGCAATTATTTATATGGTGTTAAAAGGTTTTGGTTCAGTTCAATTTAAATGAGAAGGAAGTTATCGAAGACTTCTTGTTGCGTTGACCTTTACCTGTTGTGTTTTGTAACACTGGCTAACATAAGTATTGACCCCCCTGGGATTTCTTTGTACTGACAAATGAAACACTAATATACCTTGATAGTATTCACCCCCCTGTGTCAATACATGTTAGAAACACTTTTGGCAGTGATGATAGCTGTGTCTTCTTGGCTTAGTCTCTAAGAGCTTTGTGCATCTGGATTGTGCAATATTTGCCCATTATTATTTTTGAAATTCTTCAAGCTCTGTCAATGTATTGGGGGTCATGGCTACACAGTGATTTTCAGATTTAAGTCAAAACTGTAACTAGGCCACTCATTTACTGTCTTCTTGGTAAGCAACTCCAGTGTAGATTTGGCCTTGTGTTTTAGGTTATTGTCCTGCTGAAAGGTGAATTCATCTACCAGTTTCTGGTGGAAAGCAGACTTAACCAGGTTTTCCTCTAGGATTTTGCCTGTGCTTAACTCCATCCTGTACATTGTTATCCTGAAAAACTCCTCAATCTTTGCCAATGTCAAGCATACCCATACCATGATGCAGCCACCCCTATGATTGAAAATAAGGACGCAATTACTCAGTGATGTGTTGTGATGGATTTGCAAAAAGTGTTTTCATTTGCCATGTTTTCTTGCAATTGCAATATAACTTAGTTCCTTGTTGTATACAGGACGCATGTTTCGTAATATACTGAACAAAAATATAAATGCAACATGCAACAATTTCAACGATTTTAGAAGTAAATCAGTCAATTTAAATAAATTCATTAGGGCCTAATCTATGGATTTCCATGGGTGGGCCTAGGTGGCCCACTCAGTTGGTAGCCAGGCCCACCCACTATGGCATTTTGTTATGTGACAAAACTGCACATTTCAGAGTGGCCTTTTATTGTCCCCAGCACAAGGTAATGTGTAATGATCATGCTGTTTAATCAGCTTCTTGATCTGCCACACCTGTCAGGTGGATGGATTATCTTGGCGAAGGAGAAATGCTCACTAACAAGGAAGTTAACAAATATTTGCACAACATTTTTAGTGCGTATGGAACATTTATGGGATCTTTTATTTCAGCTCATGAAACAAGGGACCAACACTTTACATGTTGCGTTTCTATTTTTGTTCAGTGTAATTGTATTCTTCTTTTCACTCACATGGAGTCACTACAATGTTGTTGATCCATCCTCAGTTTTCTCCTATCACAGCCATTGAACTCTGTAACTGTTTTAAAATTACCAACGGTTTCATGGTTACATCCCTGAGCAGCTGAGTTGAGAAGGATGACTGTGCTAGGCTACATGTCTGTTATTGTCACCAATCACTGCCCTTCTTTATGAGGCTTTTGAAAGGCTTCCTGGTCTTTGTAGTTGAATCTGTGCTTGAAATGCAACACTTGAATGAGGGACCTTACAGATGTTGTAGATATGGGGGAAAGAGGAAGTGGTAGTCATTTAAAATTAATTTCAATCCATATTATTTCACACAGAGTGAGTCCAAATGTAATCCTGATGGATTACAGTAATTATGGCTTGCCTAAATAAAGGGGTTGAATACTTATGAAACAACTATATTTCTTTAAGGGAGACATGATCTAAGGTTATCTGACACAGGACGTTGTACGTTTGACTCAGAGTCACAATGTTGTTTTGTGAAAGTTGTGTTGTGAAAAACATGGCTATATTGACATTATACAATTGCTTCACGTCAATATATGATGCCCTGTCTTGGAGTTTGACACTAAAATGGCTTAACTACATCATTATATCATTAAACGTCAAAAGTTACTAAATAAAATATGACATTCCCAGATGTCTTTTTATATTACAGGCTTTAGATGGAGGTGGTTTGACAGAAGCTTGACGAGTCTAAATGGGATGTCTTGTGTTCTCATTCTACAACTCCTTAATAAATCATACCTTCATTTATTAGTGAGGGGGAAAACCACCAAACACCTATTCTGATACATTTTCCACAGCCTTCTATACTGTATAAAATAGCTGACCATGCCGTTCCACTCTTCACTGATGCTCATCCCCACCATGGTACCATAACATAAGACAGGCTTGTAGAACTTGATTGGCTCTAAACGTTCTGATAAAATATGATTTTAAATCCCACTGAAGGTCCATTAGACATGACTCACTAACGCGGAATAAACGCGAGAGATGCAAGACATTCCTTATGACTTCTTGCAAGGTCCTTCGCCGACTGGTTTCCATTAGACTGTGCCTCTGATGCATTGCGTCGTTATTAGGTATGCAAAAACAAAAAGCCACGCAGCTTAACTGGATTGAGACGGGTCTTAAAAGGGCCGGGTCCTGGGCCTCGCAGCTTTATATCTCCTCCTCCTCCCCGTAAACACACACAAATACACACACACACAGATACACACACACACACACAGAGGCACACGCAAATACACACACAGAGGCACACGCAAATACACAGAGGGAATGTATTCTCTCCTCCATGTAAGCATATGGCTTATACATCATGGTTTCTGGCTGATAATGAGAAATATTTTGTAAAAAAAAATATAAGCTAATCAAACCCAAGTGAAATTTCTACATGTCTGTCTCTGGAATGCAGTGTTACAAAACCCTACGACAACAAAATAGAACATCCGATCAAATCCGGTTGTCCGGAAAATCCCAACGTGGTCTGGATTGGTCAGTCGAGAGCCTTTGACAGCAGGTTAAAGATAATGAACGACGCATCATCCTTTTGTCAGAATTCCACTGAAGGAGGTTGACCGCATGGAGCGTTATGGATGGAGACTAACACCCCGCTGTTAAGCCTGTAAGGAATTGGCGTGAAGCTCCAGCTTTATAAGGTCGTTCACCCAGAAAACAGAGCACCAGGGTTTAGTTATCTCAGCATGGGGAGATTCCCTGCATCACGACCCAGGTCAACAAACACATAGATACCACATGGATCAAGGTGGAGACTATGTGAGACGAGCTAGTTAATGTAGCCTGGAGGACAGAGCCTTTTTGTTCATCCTTTCTTAAACTACCACTCACCCCTCGATGTCTCAGTCCATTTGCTTTCTCTCCCTCCGTCTCCTCCTCTTCTCCTCTCTGTGAACCTGCCCTAGAGCTGTCCTCTCATAGGCTATGTGGGTGAATGGCAATTCACCCACATAGTGAATTTTTTTCACACAAAAAATAAACCCAATTTCCATGTTTATATCCTTGTGTAAATGTTGGCTAGAATCTGAATCCTAAAACATCTCTGTAATGTTCAGTAACTGACAAAGGGTAGGTAGTCATATTCCAATGTATATTACATGGGGTTATATTATTATTATTATATATATAGATTACATATTACATGGGATTATTCTTTAATCTCCATAATTTAATTAATTCATGTTCC